>JAOTAV010084349.1:0-12114 GCA_026546445.1 Cyclargus thomasi | reverse complement strand
GGCTGATGCCTCACCTAATTCTGAAACAAGCACTATTAAAGAATTTATTTTATTTAATACTTTTTAGTTTCTTTTGTTCTATTTTAGTTTTTTCCCTTGGAAGTCGGTTTTAATTTTTTGTTAAAAAATAATAATGAAGTGAAAACATCATTAATCAGCAATTTGTGGGACCGAGTAAGAGTAGACCACCAGTGCGATATCTTGGAGGTAAGAGAGCATGACTCCTTTTTTGCCGTGAATAAGATAAAAAAATATAAATAATTTATGTATTAAATTAATGTACTATCGAAGAAGTTGATTTATAGCCAGATTACGGATCTAAGTTATTTGGTCACGTTATGTCAAACCCAGCCGACATATCACGACTTATGTAAAATTGAGATGACATATTTCGACCAAATGATAATGTGGCCATAAATCAATTTTCTCGATGGGAAAATATACTTTCGATCATAAGCTAGTAAACATCTTATAGTTTTTAGCCTTTGGGTGGTGGTGAAAATAAAGTTAAAGAATTTAATTTAAACATCATTATAATTATGTTTTGTTAATTCTGGCCTCATTATACACGGTGGCTTTTGGCCTTTGATAACGTGCCCGTATTCCCCCGGAGTTCCCCAGTGAGGGGAATAATTAAAGCATTGTTCCCTTTATGTCTAACTAATAACGATTATGTTTGTAACTGATACTATGAATGTTATACAAGCTCTTGAAATCAGCTGCTTAAAGGATCATTTTTTCAATTATATTTAAGGGACAAGCGAGTCTCCTCGCTTATATATGTATATAAAATAATTAAATATATGTGTAATTGGGTTACCTTATGGATAGCAACTGCCGTCACCCATGGACACTCGTAACATCCGAAGAGTGAGTGCGTTACCGGCCTTTATGAGGGATTAAGGTTGTTGGGCCACCGATAAACTCACTTACTGAACAAAACACAGCACAATTCCGTTTAACGCCAGTTTACTGTGAGACCTATTCGTGCCAAAGCATGACTCTCCCACGGCAATGAGTATTCGTACTTTGTACTTGAGATCGGAAAATGTCTCATTAGTACAGGCCTCCACCGGGGTTCATACCTGCACCATCTCGAGTGCGAACTAAAGACCTTACCCACTGGGCTACGGACGCTCAAATCCATAAAGTACGTTACAATTTCATGACTTTTAGACTTCTACTGTTTTGTCACAAAGTATGTTTGCTTCTACTTTCATAGTAAACTAAAAAAAATTGTATAGAGAAATTCATGGCTGCACTGCACTGGGCCAATAGGGAAGATGCGTGTCAAACAAAATTTATTAAATGCAGGTTACAATGATAGTTAGCTAAAAGATGTACAAAGTGACAAAATATCTCTGAATTCTGTTAAGAAATAAGTAAGATATTTAGCGATATAAGTTTTTTACCTATCTCTTACTCTCAAAACGTAATTTAGTATGAACTTTGTATGCTTATAGAGCTTATAGAATTTGACGTCACAATCAATATCGAAACTCTCTTTCTAATTGACTAGTTCAAAGGCTTCTAAGTTCAATTTTAAAAAATCATGCATATTCCCTATTGCTCTTTTCCTGCTTTCGCAGTTAGTACAGAAGATTCATACTCACTTAGTAGGTACTATCACCTCATTTCATTCCAACCATATTTTCAACCTAATTTCCAGTTTTCATCATCGTGAAACCAGAAGTTACGAGGACATAGTGTTAGTGGATATTACTCCTCGACGCGGACAAATCTCTCCACTGGGGACGACGTCATTGGAAAATTCACTTATCGGACCGATACATTGTGAACAGGGGTCAGATTCTTGTAATTCGAATGTCGTTTTGAAAGACTGACGCATATTTACTAGCACAAGTGACACAGATATGCCATAAGTATTCAATGTTTAGGAATTTACTACAGTATTGTTATTATAAATGTTAGTTTCTCGGCCCACTTTGTAATGTTGTTTTTGTTTTTATGAAATAAGTATAAATATACTATTTGTTGTTTGAATTCGTCAACATCGTCCTTGTGTTGCTGTTTTTCGATGATTTTATTGTGACAAAAAAATTATGATTCTAATTTTTATTTGGAAATTGAAAATAATTTTACCAAAAAATTATTCGAAAATTTTACAAATTGAACCACTAAACCTAATCTCGTAATTTCAGGCTCAAAAGGAAACAGAACGAAAAAAGACTACTTGAAAAGTATAATTTCCTTTTTCATTAAGATTTCCCTTAAATTTTTAAAAGATAAAAAATAAAAATCGGGCGAAATTGGCTTTGTTGGGTTACGTTAAAGTAATTGTAGGCTAGTGGTTGGCCAGCGAACCGCAAGCCGAATTGATAGGGAGCCAATTCCACCCCGAGAATAAATCGGAAATTCGAGGTTGCTTCACTGGACTATGCTAGGAGGAAGGTCCAAATTCTCTTATACTAATACATAACCGACCTGACAATCTTGGTTTGTGAATCTCAACCATTTTCAAAACTCCTTGAAGACCTACATAAAAATCATTAAAACCGATCCATTGTAAAAAGGAAGATTCAATGACAAACTCACACACATAAGAATTATATATATTAGGATTATAAATGCGAAAGTGTGTTTGTCCATCTGTTATCACTTCACGACAAACCTCTGAAAGTTTGTTAAAATTTGTTATTAGCATCGTTAATCTGAAATATGACTTTTTATTTTATGCTTGTACGCTATACCCTATTTTTTATATTTTACATAATAAACTAATTCATTAAATATAATATTTCTGACATGCCAAATTCTATAAATCCATAATCACAATGAAACTATTTTCCATCCATTAATAGCTTTGAATTTTAATATAAGAAATGTTTTAATACTGTACATTTCGAAAGCGTGAAATTCTAAATTTATAAACTAAAACAGCTTCAGTTTTTTTCCTATAGAAGAATTTATTGCAATTGGCTTGAAACTGTTACAGCGAGTAAAAAGTTTTATACTTTTATAACCCCCAAAAAGTTACATAAATCCACTTACACGAATTCAGTGACAGATTTGCCAGTATTAGGGATTTACCTTGCTTTATTTCTTTCTTACTGCTGAAGAAAAATGGGCATTGTAAGGTATTTTTACATGCACACGGATGCGGCACGATCGCCGTGCCGTGTAAAGTAGTGAAGTATAAAAAACATGGCGCAGCCAGATGACACAATTTTAAAACTTTAAGCTTATAACTTAAGAAGTTAAGAGCCATGAGCTCCGACTGTATGCATGCGGTTAGCGAAGGATTAATTGAATTAAAAATGTCAATGTGACAACCTTGCACATTGAGCGTGATTTGTTACCACGAACTTTATATTCCCTAGATATACTTTGGCGGTGCCGCGGTAAAAAAAGGAAAGGAGGCGTGTCAATGCAAAAAAAAAAGTCAATAACAATTTACAACAGTTGAAATCCGTGAACAATGATGACACGTAGTATGGAAATGCAAGAAAATTCGTAACACGCATACAAAAATAACGTGACAATAAAAACACAATGGCGGGCCATTTCGACATCCGCTGGTATCGACGTCCGGACAGGAAAACCGGCGTTTTATTATAAAAACGCAAAAGTGAATCCTACATGCCATATAAAACAATATTCTGCATCGCACCATCTAAACTTCAACACTTATATTGTAAACTAGTTGGTGCCCGAAGCTTTGTTGCGAAAAATTTTGGAGATCACGCGGGAACCGTACATTTTCACGGGATGAAAAAGAATTCTTCATGTTGCCTAATAGCTATTAAACAAAAAAAGATTTATTCAAACCCGTTTAGTAGTTTTTAAGATTAGCGCGTTCAAACAGACGACTTTTTGGTCCATATATGTTCTATTGCTGTTCTTTAGCAATGTGGGGGACATTGATTATTTGTAAAAATATTAAATGTACAGTCACTCCAATTTTACTATATTGTATTATTTGTATAGATCTACGAGCTAAATGCGAATATACGTAACCCGCGAAAATTCAAAATTCGCGATACTTTTTGAACACACCTCGTACGATGTATACGAATATTATAAATGCGAAAGTGTGTCTATCTGTTACCTTTTTATGCTCAGATCGATGACCAAATTTTGCTGGAATTTGGTATGGAAATACTTTGAGTTCCGGGAAAGGACATAGGATAATTCTTATGCCGGAAAAATGTACGGTTTTTGTGCGATACACGAGTTCAGGCGCGCGGCATCTTGTTAAAAAATAAATGACCTTGACGTGAAAAGGGCTTTTATCGTGAATACAGGATGTATATTTATCAAAGCAATCATACTTTTCGGTGTGTGTATATTATACCCTGTGAAAGTAGCAGCGCTGAGTTTTTTTTTAACTTTCATATAGGGAAACTCATCATGCTGCACTCTTGGCTTATCCGTACACATTACGTAAAACGTAAATTCATATCACTGTGGCGCTTGCCTCTACAAATCGTGAAAGATTTTTTTCACCTTTAGCGTTGCTACAGTGAACTTTGTAAAAGCACACATATAAATCCTAAAATATAACATACTTATATCACACCTTGCATAATGCCTGAGACACACGTCGCCAGTTTTTTAAGCTGGGATAGCAAGTCAGTATTTCTTCCTCGTGTAGACACTACTAGCTTAATATCTAAGCTAGTAATTATAGTAAATCCGTTGACAACCAGTGTCAGCAAACGAAGACAGTTGAAGACATAAGTGGAAGAAGCGGGTAACTAACATTTTAAAAGCTGCCGAATTTTTGCATTAATGGACGCTTTTAGACCTGAAAAATTAATTGAAATTAAAATATTTTTGGTTCGATGTGTGTGTTGCTAGATAAACTAGCTAGATAATAAAATAGATAAGTTACAAGATTTGTCAAAACTTTATGGGAAAAAAATAGAAAATACTGGAAGGTTTCAAAATGTTAGTTATCCGCATCTTCCACTTATGTCTTAAGTTCAAAACAGAACTAGATTACTGTCCTGGGAATAAGTGACACTGCATAGTTGAGATGCACACGCTACAGTCATCGCTTTGTTACACCCTGTATAGAGTTTACTTTGAAAGTTCAACACCTCTCAAATGCAATAACGCTTTCGCAGTGAATTCAAAATGAGTTCCAAAAGGTCAATTTGCATGTAATTAAATTAATGACTGTTAACGCACAAAAAACCTTAGGCGATTTTCTAAGTGTCTTAGCATTAAGTATCATAAATAAATCTTCAAAAACAATTTAGTATAATATTAATAATGTTCTTTTCTATCCTGTGCTCGCTTCTTTTTTTCTTTCTTCAAACCTTGACAAAGCAATTCACTTGATTTTTGGCATAGACTTAGTTGAAAGGATGGAAACGTTCGGTGTTGGAAAAACAACTACAAGTATATTCGTATTTTTACGCTTTTTCAAATCCCACGTGAAATCGCTGACCACCACGAAATGGCGGATGTACACTCTTGCCAAAACACAGCGAGACCGCACGAGACCGCACGAGTGCGAGAGTGTAAATAGGTGTACTCGCCTCATCTCGCCTGTCAGTTTCGGGTGGTATCGCCAAGTAAATGATGTTCGTTATGAGACTGCCGTATGAGAGCTCTCGGCGAGAGTGTACAGCAGCCATTAGAGAAAGGTTTACGAGTTCCCAAAACTAAATAAAGCAAGTATTTTCCAAAACGAATTATTAATCTAACCCACATACTAACAACTTCACTATTATCGAATTATCCATCAATTAGAGAGAGTACGCACAGTTCGCCGGCTTAAATAAATTATTACCACAATAGATACGAAGTACCAGTAAGCTGAGTTTAAGACCGGCTGCAATCATACGTTTTTTATGACAATTAGGGTGCAAGCAAGCAATCAGGTCTTGGTGGAAGGCGACTGCCGTCGCCCTTAGACGAGAGACGAGAAGTGTTTCCGAAATCGATAGTTTTAACATAGTATGTAAATCTGCGTTACTCAACTGTTCGAAGCATGATTTCAGCGGTACAGTGCGGTATAACTAGTGCCGTTTTTTTCACTTTGTGTAAAGGTAGCCTACTGGTTCGTTCAATCTATGTAGCCGAAATTTGCGCAGTCTAATACGGAGATGGTTTACCTACTGTATAATTTTTATACTGTGGTATTACCGTTGATGTAGGTAATGTTATTACCAAACTTCTGTGTGTCGTATTATGGAGGTTGTTCACTTGTTTTGTCAGGTCTCTCTACGTGGATGACAAGTATTGATATAAAAGTAGATTAATAAAAAAAATAGATTAATAAGTTGAAAACGTATATCTGCTTATTATCTTTATTTTGGATGGAATTACACACGTTAAATATAAGCCTCATTTCTGGAAATCACTGAAATAATTTTTTTTTTCTAAAATGTTGTGTAATCTGTCCCTATGCTGTCTAGTGGTACAGAGCTCGGCTCTTCACCCGGAGGTCGTGGGTTAGATTCCCGCGTTGGAAACATGCTATTTCCAAGTTTGGTTATGACAACGCAGACTGATCACCGGATTGTCTGATTATCTATTATATTATTAGTATTTTATACATAAACACATTGAGACATACACACAAATTACTATGCTTAGACCCAAATCTAAAGCTCTAATAGTTTTTCCGTAAAGTGTACCACAAACATAATGTCAAGTGGGATAGAGAGGGCCCGCTTCGCTCGCCCAATTATAGCTGTATAAAAGTATTATTTTTCCCGTGCTTCACTCGAGTGAATCCCGTAAAAATACGAGTATTTTAGGAACACGATGGATTTCCTAGACCAAAAGTGACCTATTTTACTTTCTACCTTTTCAACTAAGTTCGCGCCAAAAATCAAGTCGATTGGTTCCCTCGTTATGGCGTAAAGAAAGGACGAAATCAAACAAATACATTTTCCTATTATAATATTCATATGGGTTATAATATTCCTATAATTTATATCAATCAGATGAATCGCTTGGCATCAAAGCTAACAGTCCAATAAACATTGACTTTATGAAATTTGGTCAATCAACTATTAAAATGATGGAAGTAGGTTAGTTAAAAATAGCTTTTGACGCCGTCTATCCACCATCACCGTCAACCAAGAACGAGACTTTTCCCGTTAAAATGCCACTGTATAATAAAGATTACAGTTTCATTTTCCTCTACGCCTAATGTCGCTAGAAAATAAAACCTAGAGCCTAGATCTTAAAGTTGCATTTTATCAGTCTAAAATACTCTCGTTCTCGGTTAACGGTGGTGGTGGACGAACAGTCTGACGTGTACAAAGTAGCACGTGTAATCTATAATTAGGTAAAAGGCGTCCTTCCGTTTGGTAATAAACCTTTTAGCAACTTTTAATGCTACTTTTAAACAAACATGAAGTGTGTCCGTACTTTGGAATGTATTTATTGTGAATCGAATTCTACCTATATTATAAATCACGTAAAAATACGAATATTTATTAAGTTTCTAAAATGAATTGAAATTTTACTAAACAGGCAAATGAAAAAAATATTCAACACAACTGGACTGAATTTAATATTTTCTCAACGGGCACTAAACGCAAATTCATTTTATTGTTAGCGCTCGAATAGAATACAGCCTTAGTGAATTCAATGAAATCTAGATTTTGGAGAGAATGCTTAAAACTATTAAATGCAAATACAGTGTATAAAACTGCCAAATCCAATACAAGTATTAAATTTAGATGACCACAGCTGTCTAGAGCTGCGAACAGCTTAAGCCTAGCTTACACTATGATCTTGAATGACTTTCAGACGGTGAAAAACAAAAAAGTTGTTAATTTAAACGAATACAACGACCCGCAAAATTCATTTAAAATGTTACTAACACTAAAATAAGCTAGACTAATATCATATTTTGGCATTATTATAACTTTCTAGTGAAATCGTCGAGCGAGCTAATGGCCAAGAAGCCGCCAATTTGTAGTGGCATAGAATTGAAATAGAGCAAAATTAAACCAATAGCTAATGTTATCAAGGATCTTTACTTGGATTTTTAAAGTTGTCATGGTTGCTTGCAGCCACGATCGGAATTATACTTTTAAAAGCTATTTTATAATCTTGTATCTAAACAGTTTTTACACAAAAATTTTATCCCATCAACACCAGCCTAGATTTCACACCACTAGTATTTTTCCGCTGGTTTTCCCGTGTGATGATGAAAATATAATAAAAACATACCGAACTCTTCGTACGCGAGTTCTACTCACACTTAATCGTTTTTTAATTTCTCCTCCTTAGTGTTAGATTTCATAGCCTAGTAGTAACCTAGTCTAAACTATGCTTAAGTTACATAACGGTATCGGCAATCGATGCCGCTGGCGTGCCTTAGTCTCGACGTTGCTGGCTTCGTCGCTTCAGTGGAAGAACCGAATAATTAATCGGTCAAATAGCCTTAGTCTACTTTGGAAATTGAATCTTTTTTATATTTCGTTATTCTCCGTGCAAATGTTATCACATTGAATGCCCGCAAATAACGCCATGAAAATACGCCTTTCTTTTAATCATGTACACACTTTTTTTAGGTGTGAAATGTTAACGTAGAGACAAACAAATTTTCGAATATTAACCATAGCACATACCTGCCCATAGTATTGGCGAATTAAAGAAATTTCTAAAAATTATCTATACTAATATTATAAAGGTGAAATTAACTTTGTCAGTTGCTTCTTACGCTTTAAGGCCTAAACCACCTGACCAAATTTGTGTGTCTGTACTTCCTTCGCGAAATAACCAACAACCCAGTTACAAGACATCGATATGGTCTGTCTTCTACACAACATTTGGCTTAAAAATCACAGGTTATTCGGTCACCTAATTCTTAAGAATGGAAATCTCATAATCTCCTTTACTATGAATATTGAGAACATGCATGCCAGAAGCCATACGAATATAAGAGAATATTTTTTCTGTGTTCAGAACATATTATTTACCTATACTACTAGCATTTATCCGTGTTTTTACCCCCCTTGAAAGCATTAATGAAATCAAAAACCGGAAAACCGAACATATGACAATTGAATAGTTTAATTCGTGCATTGGCAAGTCATGTTTATTGTATGAGAGCCCCCTTAAATATTTTGTTAACTTAATTTTTAGTGTTTGTTTTTATAGCAGCAACAGTTATATAAAACATATAAATTTTAACTCTCAAGCTATTACCGTTATTGAGATACATCCTGAAGACAATCACTCATCAAAGTCGGGTACGAAACTCCTAAAGATTTTCAAGATTATCGTATATTTATAGCAAAAATCAAAATCCATTCTGCAGCTTCGCACGATTTATCAACAAATAAACAAACGTTCCCATTTATAATATTAAATAGAGTATTCAGTCACCGGGTACGGAAAAATGCCTTTCCTAAAAGGTACAGCGTGTTGGAGTAATTTACTTTAAACGGGACATAAAATAAGTCTAAATGCTCAATTTTCATAATAGTATAGCACTAAAACTTTTCGAATTTTTCACTTATTTACAGCTTCACTTTGTCAGCTTCTGGTGATCACTCGTTTTTAGATACTTAACACTATTTATAGTATAAACGTTTTCGCTTGTTTAAATTAGTCAGATATAGAATGTAAAAAAAAAGGATTCCAAGGAAAAGGATGGTTATTAAACTTTTCTAAAACATGAAAAAATATAATTCACCATCAAGAAATGTAATTCTAATTAATATTAATTACCTGAACATGATTCCGTGGTCCTGAGCAGGCCTATAACAAATTTGAATGCACATTTTACATAATTTATGATGTGATTGTAATATTTAAGGTACTACTAAATAGCATGCACATTGTTATTAAATGTAAAATTTTAAGTAGAATTCTGAAAAAGTGACGTTGTGTGTTTTGTATTTTTTTGGTAGTGTCATTACGGTTTTTAATGTGCGATAATTGTAGAAATTAAAATGATGTGGTCATGCACAACTTCAAAAAACGTGCTATTTGGTGTTAGTTGTCTACGAGGTGCGTTTTTTATGCGACGGGTCATCGGATGCCCATGGACACTTGTAAAATCGGAAGCGATTACGTTACTGAAAATTTTTGTATGAAGAATGTTGATATCACGCTTTTACCTGCCACTGACTATGATTCACTTGCTGAGGCCGTAGCCATAAAAACAAAAAAAAATCTATTTAGCTCAAGAAATTGTATGTTGGTTTTTGCACCGATATTAGGGACCATCCATAAAGTACGTTACACAAATTTCATGGTTTTTAGACCTCTCCCTCTTTGTCAAAGGTGGTCACAATCCAGAGGACCCCCAGCTCTCTATTGTGACGTAGAAAACTTTGCACCTAAAAAATCTAACTACACCAATATTTAGATATTGAATTTCAAAATTTTAAATGTGATGTCACAAAACTGATAACCCCCTCGCCCCCATGTCACACCATATATTACAGTGACACTTTACTTTATGGATGGTCGCTTATTACACAGACTTTACACCATTATGAATACTGTAATTTTAAAATTAAATATCAGTATAGAAAAATACATTAAAAACAAAAACATACAAATTATCTGAGACGTAAGACTGGCTAAAGTGATATTGCGTTAAAACTTAAAATATTCAGGTATTTTTTAAACCCAAACATGCATTTTTCCCATCTATTTTGACTGGTTGTTGGTTTGAAAATTCGTCGAGACATTATAGATGAAACCATTTTTAAAAAGTCAAATTTAAAATAAAATAAATCTGTGTATTGTAAAACCGACTATCCTTTGTTTCATGTGTCAAAAATTTTCTCCTGTTGTGCATATTTTACGCCTCAAATAATGGAAAGTTTTAAATTGAAAACAATAAAAATGGATTGCGGAGTTTATGAGTTGGGCCGACTTTATTCCAGGCCGTGCCAGTTGAGCCGGCCCGTTCATGCCGAAGCACGGCATCAACATTGAAGTGGAAATTAAAGACATGAATTTAAAAATGATCATAATAAGGACGGAGGACCTTTCCCACCGTTGAGATAATAAATAGTATATAAATAATTTTACATAACTTCGTTAAACAAAATAAAAATTAAATCAACTTTAGATTCAAGTCTAACTGCGTATTTGAAAAAAACTATGTAAAAACTTAACAGGAAGGTAAATATATAGGTTAGGGCCTGGGCCGTAAAAAATTTACAAGCTTTTTACGTTCGTCCCAGTTGAAATCGACCATAGACTGAAATGGATATCGGTTGAGTAGTCAATGGTTTGAATTATCTCCCCAAATATAAAAGCAAATAAATGTTCTTTAAAACTTTACAACCAAAACGTGCCAAAACAAACCGATAACACTTGCGTAAGTTTTGACAAGTCCGTCATATCTTTACCAACAAAACGTTGTGGTGTTTGAGATAAAAATAAGCAAAGTTTCCCGTATATACTTTAACAACGAATACCAAAATTATTCCATAGGGGACCACTAAAGCTGTGCATACATTTCCTCACATAAGACGTTTGTTTAAAATGTACTAAATTTCCTATATTTTCGGCAAATCTTACGTATTTTTTTCTACCTTAGTAAAGTATACAATTTTTATGTATGTGCGTTTGTTACTTAAGGCCTTCCGAACGACTGGACTGATTTTAAGAGATTTTTTTAATGTGTTTTCTAGGGGACCTGAGAATGGTTTAGATTCTCTCAGAGCCTAGTAAGACATCGCTTGTCGGGTCCACCAATATTATAAAAGTATTTTTTGATTTTGAAGCACTGCTGTTTATTGACCAACAATAAGTGCACTTTATTAGAGCTGCGGGCTCGCTGCCAACTGACGATAAATATTTGGATAACTTGCACGTGCGGTCAGAATATCGCGCAATATGCGAAACCCAAAAAATATATGTATATCAATGAGTTCGAAACCAGTAGCTGTTTCAAACATCGAACATGTCACATTTGAGTTTCATTTCTGATGAATAAGACCGCAGAAGTGACAGAGTTTTGTACATACACCGGAATGTATGCAGACTCTATTAAAATGAATGAATAAAATAAAACAAAGATTTTTACTAAGTAAAGAAAGAAAAAAATATGTAATATTATTAATTTAATATTTGAAATTTTTATTAGTATGTAGCTAAAGATTTTATAAGTAATGTAATAAACTACTTAACTTATTTAAATAATCTCGTGTT
>JAOTAV010084338.1:0-12114 GCA_026546445.1 Cyclargus thomasi | reverse complement strand
AGTAACAAACATCCATACATCCATACATCCATACATCCATACTTACAAACTTTCGCCTTTATAATAGTAGTAGGATAGACGCTGCCTTATTTTTAGTGTCCGCGTTCTGGATTCGCTTGTGTTTTAATGATTATACTTTATGTAAGAAAAAAAAAAGAAAAAAATCACCAATTAAACCATTAAGTACCTCGTATTTCTGCAATTACCTGCCCACTACAGGAAATTAAATAGTTTTTATCGTTACAGTGCAAATGCACCTTAACTCGTACAATGGTAACAGATCTCGCGATCTGCGCCGCGTCTGGCGAGAACAGAAGAGACAATGGCGCTAAGTTATGGCGAACTGTATTGACTGAGATTTCATAGAATATTGTAATGTATGGGATTTAATCTAATATATATACTATTCTTGGGCGCGCGTGTTTGTCACTGAACTTCTGCTATAGGAGAGCCATGCTTCGGCACGAATGGGCCGGCTCGACCGGAGTGATACCACACCTAGCCTACTCGAGATCGGAAAATGTCTTATTGGTACACGCCCTCGCCGGGGTACTAACCTGCACCCTCTCGAGTGCGAACCATAAGTCTTACCCACTAGGCCACTGACGCTTAAAACTTCGAATTTAGGATCAAATCTCTTTGATTCTTCATCTTATTTAATAATTATTTTAAACTGATTTTTTACTAGTTTTGCCCGCAGCTTTGCTGATGTAAAACTTGAAAATTGCGTAAAAACGATGTTTTCTCGAGAAAAATATTAGTCTATGTCTTTCATTCTGTCCAAAAATCATGTTCCATCGCAAAAATCAAGTCGCTAGGTTGCTTCCATATCTTTCTATAATATTATCTTTCTTAGTATAAGGATGTATAATATAAGTGAAGATTGTACTAAACCCGATAACCTCAAAGTCAGCGCATCCGATGTCAAAGCTAATAGCAGTTCGTGTGCAACTTGCACGGTCTCGCCCATAACCGGCGCAAAGAGTTAAGTGCTTAATAATTCCTTGAAGGAAAATGTTTTCAAACGTACCTTTTAGTTAAATAGTTTTGTAAACTTTTGTAGATACGTCCGCGGCGATGACGCTGTGGATCAAGCAACAAGCGACTATTGGTTAAATATTAATTTCGATTTGATTAGGTAAATTCTTGTGAAAATTTCTGTTTCCTTTTTTTTATGTTTTGTACCCGACTGCGCCAGGAGAGAGGAGTTATGATTTTCGAGAGTATGTATGTACTTCTTCACGCTTAAATTGCTGGACCGATTTCAATAAAATTTGGCATGGAGCTAGCTGGTATCCAGGATCATCATACAGCTATAGGGTAATTTTTAATCTCGACTACGCAGCAAGTAGCACTGCGAGGCACAACTAGTAGTCTATAAAGGACGCAGAGCGAAGTTACATCTTATTACAACTCCAAAGAGCTCCAGCTTGTTTGAGACATTATGACAATCAACAGTGCAAGAAATGCAAAATAAAAAAAAAAACATTTAACTTGTCTTGTTTTTAATATTTGTAGTTAAAGTTGCAACAGAAATACGTCATATTTTGTAAAAAATTCAACCGTCTGGCTATTACCGTTCTTAAGATACAGCCTGGAAACAGACAGACAGACATCGAATTCTTAGTAAAAGTTTTTCCCTTTGGGAATGGAGCCCTAAAAGAACCCCTCGTTCTAGTACAAATTGTATGAAACGCGAGCTACAACGCCTGGCGCGTGGGTCTGGCATTGTAACGAAAAAATTGTCACAACTCGTGCACCGTTTTTTACCCTTTGGGTACAAAACCCTAAAAATCATTTATTTCTGAGAAAACAGTCTGTAACTTAGACCACGACTGAGGGCCGAAGTTAGTAATGTCATTACGCAAAAGTTCGCTTTGTGAAGCAACCAGTAAGAGCAGCTACTTAACGATACTCACTCATTTTTACATCCGTTATCTTGAGGATAATACAACCAGAGAAGGTTAACTTTATCTTCTTTACGTACAAGTGAAAAAGCACAGCTTTACACGAGCTCGCGCCTCACGAGATTTTTAAAATGACACTGAATTTTTCCACAAAAAACAATCACAGAATACTTTGAAAAAAAGAGGTAATCTGTGATTGTTTTTTCTTGTGATATTTAGAGGGCGAGCGACCAGACTGGCTACCTGATGGAATGGATGCAACATCCGAAGAGTTCGTTGCCGGCCTTTATAAGGGAAGTTGGGCCACCGGTAAACTCACTAACTGAACGAAACACAGCACAACGCCGTTTTACGCTAGTTTTTCTGTGAGGCCGTGGTATCACTCCGGTCGAGCCGGGAAATGTCATAGATTGTTTTATAAATAAAATTTTACGGTACATTTGGATACTCAGTTCGTTAGTTTAGTTTATCTTAGCAGTTATACATATTGGCTTATAAATAAATAAAATAATAAATAAAATATATTTATTTCAGGCCCACATTAGCCCATTAAAATTATTAGTAAAATGTTTTAGTAACAATCAATTACTTAATCTACGTTAGTATTGTTAGTTATACATTTTTTTTTATTTTATGCCTAGTGCTACTTCAACCTAGTGCCTTTGAATAGGGCAATCAGGTTTTTGAGCAATCACTTTTAGGATGCTGTTCCGAGAGTTTGAATAGGTTATAAATATGGTGTTAGTAGTACAATATTATTTTTATTACTATAGATAAGGTTATTATTATTATTTTATTTTTAAACAAGTCTAGACACTCACAAAAATTACTATGTTAAAGCCCAAACCTATAGCTTTTATAGTTTTTCCGTAAAGTGTACCACAAAGTCTAACCTAAAGCTGACCAACCGGTTTAAAATGTGTGGCCTAGTGGATAGACCTTTGGTTCGCACTCGAGAGTATAAGATTCGAACCCGGGTAAAGACAGGTACATAATATGGGCGCTTATTGCTGTGGGAGAGCCATGTTTCGGCACAAATGGGCCGGCATGAGCGGAGTGATATCACGGCCTCACAGAGAACTGACGCTGGACTGCAGAAGTCATTGACATTTCAAATTGGCGGATTACACAATTCGACTGCGACATATATAATCCATCACACTATATACCCCCTCCCCCTCCCCCTCTTCCTCCCCTGCCCCTGCCCCTCCCCCTCCCCCTCTCGGTAAGTGCTCACTTGATGCACGACACCATTCGCCCGTTATCTTCCTATATAAACTCCCCCTTTATTTCTACCACTATATTTCGCGAAAGTGTATATTAATTCTAGTGCTCGCATTTTTTATTTTCCTCTTTTTAGTATGATGGGGTAAAGGGATTTGGAAGGGTGTTTTTGAGATAGCCATGCTCAAGAACGGAAACTTGGTGGACGCCACGGTCTCCAGAAGAAAACGGCGAGAAGTACATAAGCGTGGGGGTACAAAAGTTCGTAGATATTAGCCGATTCTCAGATCTATTAAATACTAACTGTTGCTCGCGAATATGTCGGCGTTTTTATAAATTATGCCGTTTTTACAACATTTTTTGATTACTGCTCGGCTGTGATTGGTCGTAGCGTAATTTTATATAGCCTTAAAAAGCTTGTGTAATAATAGCATGAATAAAGCACACTAGTCAGTTATTTAAAGCATTTTTGACATTTGACATTAGGGGGTAATGAATAGGCGGCCACCAGCGTCCCTAGCATAGTGACCGAGAAAATGTTTCTTTCTACAGCAAGATAAACAAAGTGACGTTGAAGTGACGGATACACAAAGGAAATCTCACAGTTTATCACAACCATCTGTCAGAAAGGATAGATATGAAAGTATAGACAAACTGTCTATACTTTCATGTCTCCTTTCTGAGGGCCTAGCGGGTAATTCCTTTGGTTCGCACTCGTGAGGGTGCAGGTTCAAACCCCGGTTGAGGCGTGTACCAATGAGATATTTTCCAATCTCAAGTACATAATACGGATGCTCATTACCGTGGGAGAGCCATGCTTTGGCACAAATGGGCCGGCATGAGCGGAGTGATACCACGACCTCACAGAGAACTGACGTGAAACGGCGCTGTGCTGTGTTTCGTTAAGTGAGTGAGTTTATCGGTGGCCCAACTTCATCAATCCCTCCCTATCTAACGCACTTGCGACTCTTTGGATGTCACGAGTGTCCGGGCGACGTGAATGGGCGACGGCAGTTGCTTTCCATCAGGTAACTTGTCTGCTCGTTTGCACCCTAAATATCATTAAAAAAAGTCTACTGAAGCTATTATATATAAGACTTCTGTCGCTACTGGACATATACACACAGCTAAAAGTTGCCAGTAAAAAAAGAAAGGAAAATAGAGCCCGCTAAACTCTGAGCTGAAAAACTTAAAGAAGCACAGCGCAAGCACTGTTTTACGCCGGTTTTCTGTGAGTCGGGCCGGCCCATTCGTATCGAAGCATGGCTCTGCCGCTGCTAACATACAGTGCGAAATGTGAAAAACAATGTGTCTTTGAATCAAGTGTTTATTTTTAATTGGAGTGTCGTGGTGTTGCCGCTTCACAATATTGTGTTAAGTTTTTATTCAATTTATTAATACTTTGTTTTTCTACAAGACTATATTGAATAAATCGTTTTCATTTTTTCTGGTAATCGTAAATATAATAATATCAATGTATATAATTTTTGTGTGTGTGTATTTATTCCTGAATACCTCCTAAACAACTAAACCGATTTTGATGAAGATTTTTCGTGTGTGCTCAAGAGGGCTTGAGAATTGTTAAGATTCAGAAATTAGCCCGGCACTTGGGCCCGGTAGTTCAGCATTTTGACTGTATAATCAAAATATATTTCACGGTCATTGGCAGTTAGTCAGGGAGCCCACAGGAGAATTTTTTAATTACTCGATTAAAAATTACAGTGTATAAAGTGAAACAGTGCATTTAAAAAAAAGTGAGTTTCATTAATGTTGAACATGAATTTCCACAAGAATCAACAATGCAATCAATTACGTATACGCCAAAAAGACACTTATGGAAGTATTCTATATATAAAGCACCGAATTTTTAAATGTAAGGTAAGCCTGTAATAACATAGAAATACAAAGCCTTATATTTTCGCAACCAAGCTTCTCAGATATTTTATGTCCCATTCAACAAAAATCAATTTAGGCCTTGCTGTCTAAAATATCTATATAATCATGTAATAGATGTTCAATTTGTAAAAAATTTTCAAAGCATTTTCTTTTTTATAACCTTAAAATTCTTATCCGTCTTATTCCACCGCTAAAATAAAATATGCCCTTATTATTTTCTTATCCATTTTACCAGGTAATCTACAATATGTACTGGGTCTCCCCAAGGCTCGAGTTTGTCCAAAAATAGCTTTCTCACCTCCCCGGCTAAGGCTTAATCTTAATCTAATTGACATTTCTGACTATGATATAATGTTACCCAATTAAAATGTATAACTTCAACTGAATTTTATTGTTTAATTTTAATCACATGTATTTCGATTTGTTATAAAGAGGAGCTTATTATATAGTAATTGCTGGGTACATTTATAATTGACTCTTGATTTAGATTAATTACAACTGGCTAAAATTTAATATACGAATTAGCAATAAATTGTTGGTGTATCGATTTAAATAAATAAAATAAATAAATCAGTATTAAGTATATATTTCAGTGTACACTAGCGACCCGCCCCGGCTTCGCACGGGTGGACATTTATTTTTTTAAGCTCTCTGGGAAAAAAAATGTAGCGGCCATCATTCATTTTAATACCAATTACAATATTAAATTCGTAATATCTTTTGAATGGATCGACCGATTTTAATAAAATAAAAAGTAATTTATAGCTATTGAAACAATCTCGCTCAATAAATATATATATAGTTTATTTGGATAAGGATCAATATTTGACGATAAACTGGTCAAGATATATAGGCTAATAGTTTTAATTACTTTTACTCTATGGAAAAGTTTTTATAATGGCTAAAATATAAATGTTTGGTTTATAATATCACGGACTTTTTTGTAGGCATTATTGAGTTCTACAACTTTTCTAAAGAAGTCAACCATACATCTCTAACCATTTAGGCAACGTTCGCGAGAATCGTTAACGTACTACAGTTTTTTCGACGACTTACTCCACAATTTTCACTACCACGTAAAATCTATTTTCTGGGTTAAAATAAACGGCTTATACGGATTCAGAATAATTCTTCAAAAAAAGTGACGGTAAAAGAAATTTTGAAATCTTTGAAAAAATATTTTCGAGCTTATTCAATACAAACGACTCGACTCGACTGGACGAAACACGGTGCAACGCTATTTCAAGCACGTTTTCTGCGAGGCCGCTGTGTTACTCCGGTGTAGCGGGGTCATCCCAAAGCATGGCTCTCCCACGACAATGAGCATCCTTCTCCTTCACGCAACACTCCATCTTCTATTCCTTCTCTTCCTCAAGATCTTGCTTGCTGCGTATAGTTGTATAGCTGTACTTAGGAACGCTTTGGGTAATTTTGACATCATACATTATGTACAATCAGGGAAGCTGAAACAGAGCCAGATTGCAGATCTGAGTAAATTGGTCGCGTTACGCAAACCCAGCCGACAGATCACGACTTACATGGAATTTACTTATTTCGACCAAATGACGTAGGTCCGTCAACTGGCTCTCTTTCAATTTCCCCCATGGTAAATGAGTTATTTTGTTACTATTTTTATCAAAAACTGCGGTCGTAAGTGGTGTGTGTGATGATGAAATGAAATTATTTTTATTCTTAAAATTTAGCAACGATATTTGTTGTTTCAGCAAAATTTACTTTGTAACCAAAATATCCAAACCAGAGTCGCTAAAACCCACTTATCCAACCTGAAACCATGTCGGCGTCAAAAAAGCATTAACAAAACGTAAGTACAACTATTTATCAGTGTCAGGCGCGGAGCTAGGTACGGGGGCGTTCAGGGGCGTACTCAGCCGGTGCCCACTAATGCACTTGCACCTGTTAATGTCGTCCGTTTTCGGCGTTTTTAAAGTGCTTCCCGTTTTTTATTGCAGTGCTTATTGCTAATGTGCGCTTTTAAACGCTTTTTAGGTTTTCTTTATTGTAATAAGCGTAGGAATTAAAGTGGGTTACTTGTATTTAGTCACGAAACTAAGTTATTTTAAATAAACGCATTCTTATTTTCAGCTTAAAGAATCTCATGTGAAATCCATACATACTAGTATATTATTAATGCGAAAGTGTGCCCGTCTGTATGTCTGTCTGTCTGTTACCTCTTCACGTGGTAACTGCTGAACCGATTTTGTTGAAATTAACGTGGAGATACCTTGAATCCTGTTGAAGGACATAGGATGTGAAAGCGTAACATACCAAGTGCTACTTTCGTATTTATAATATTAATAGTATAGATATATTGAGAGAGAGACTTAAACGAGAGATTGTCAGAGCAATGATATCGGCAGCAACATAAGATATTGCCTCATACGATTAGTAGAGAGAAAATATTTTTATTTTGTTGCAAAAAAAAATCAAAAAGCACTGATCCGATTTATTTCTAAAATTTTTGACGTTCTTTCCATCAGGTAATCCGTCTGCTCGTTTGCCTTCTAAATATCATAAAAAACGGCCAAGTACGAGTCGGACTCACGTACAACGTCTCCATGTACAGGTAGGGTATAAGCTGACTTTGAATGTAGGATAATTTATAATTATTAATATTCTGATTAAATGCTCCCGTGGGATAAGTCATTTCCACTCGGGCAAAGTCGCGGTAACTATTAATATACATTTCGCTATCTATACTAATAATATAAAATGTTTGTTTATTTGCTTGTTTGAACGCGCTAATCTCAGTAACTACTGGACGAAATTGAAAAATGATTATTATGTTAGTTAGCCCATTTGTCGAGGAAGGCTATAGGCTATATAACATTACGCTACGACCAACAGGAGCCGAGCGGTTATCGAAAAATGTTGTAAAAACGCGATAACTTATAAAGTTTCAGGCGTACGTAGTCGCGGGCATTAGCTAGTAGCATAATATTAAGCGGCTGGTTTTAATATTCGATCGGGTATTTTCATGGCAATATCTTCGGGAATCCGCTGGAATACTTCAGCGAGCACGAGGCGACAGGAATCCGCAATTATTGTAACCGAACCCCGCGTACGCTTTGGCAATATTTCAATATGAGTACGCCACTGACGCTGAATACGCCACTGATTATGGCTGAATGGAATCTTTGATGGAAAGTTTTGTTTTTAATAAAATACTAACATTCACTATTTCACGGAACCGTACGTACGTAACGTACCCAAAGGGCGGACGGGACCCTATAACTAAGACTTCGATGTCTGTCCGTCTGTCTCTCCTCTGTATTTAAAGTACGCCAATAGCTAGAGTTTAAATGTTCACAGAATATGTGTTTCTGTTGTCGCTAAAACAAGATATACTAAAAACAAAATAAATGTTTTAGAGGGGCTCTCATAGAACAAACGCGTTTATTTAGTTCATTTCTTTTGATACTAGATGGCACTGTAGCACCTCTATACCGCACTATCGCTAGCATGACAGGATCGAAAATTATAACTGTTCAACTTTCATAATTAATTTTCAAAAAATTTGCTCTTTACTGATACGGAATCCTTCGTGCGCGTGTTCGACTCGCACTAGACCGGATTTTTACACTACTATCTGTGAGTGTGTGAGGTGAGAGTTCTATTTCTGTAGTATCTCGGGCGCGCTCCGTTTTGTAGATTAGGTAAAACGGATAAGTAAATAATAAGAGCATTTTAGCGGTGGGATTTTTATCCCGCTACAGTGATTTTAAGAAAAAAAAAGAAAAAAAAAATCGTTTATTTATTTATATTTTAAGGCGATGAAAATTAAAATTTATTGAAAAAGTTGTTTACATTCAATATTTTTTTTTTATTTTAAATCTATCGTAGATTTAACAACAACATATTGCGCCAACATTCATAACTCAAAATCTTCAAATTTATTAACCTAATGCATTACTATTACAAGTATACGAGTATATCTTACGCATCTGCTTAAAAAATCGAAATCTTTAAAACGATTATTAATTCATCTACATTTTCGAAACTTCGGAAATAAATTATAACAAACAAAATAAGTTTTCATAAAAATTAAAATCAAAATAAATTGAGAATGTCATAGAATAGGATATATTACATGTCAAGAATAAATAATTATTCATAAATTTTTTGTAGTCAACAAAGCTGACTTAAATAATAATTCTAATTAACTACGCAATTTCTACACAAGTTCGTCATTTCATAAGTTAGAGACTTAAAATTTTGTTTCTGAGCTGCTGATTCGTAATAAATGAATACGTGTTTAAGCGTTCTATGAAATTTTACTTCCAGAGGGTGTAATAGGGGTTGAAAGTTTGTATGAAAATACTTCTTAAAGCGAGCGAAGCCGCGTGAAAACGCTCGTCATACATAACAATAAAGCAATTTAACAATAATAAAAATAGTAAATTTTAAAATTACAATAATTTAAAATGACAAACGTTGTTTTTAAACTTAGCAAGGGACTAAGTTAAATGTGACATAAAATATCTGGGAAGCTTGAATATGAAAATATGAGGCTTTGTTGTTGTTTGTTATTACAGGCTTACTTGACATTTAGATCATCAGTGCTTTATATAAAAGTGTTCTTTGGCGTATTTTTAATACCTCCTATTTTAATCTGACGAGTCTAATAACATTTCAATACTTAGAAATATATTTTTATCTAACCCACTGACTTAGAAATCAGATTTTTTTACCAAGAAAATGTAGAAATGATGACATGACAGGGAAATGTAGAAAGCCTACACTAGCTTAATCTGACGTGCTCGAGTAAATCCAAAATGATCCCCTGGTCTATTACTGTTAATCGCATGATAACTTAAAATTTCTACTCTTTGCTGTCTGAATTCTACGGAAAAAACCGCTGGAATCAAACGTGCGATTTTTGCATTTTTTCAACCCGTCATGCCGGTTCAATTTATTTTATTTGCTGAAAATAAATAGCTTTTTAGTTGGACGCAAATTCGCACTGACACCGCATCATTGATGGGGAACACATGGGGACATCTTCGGTGACACAACGCAATTTGCGACTTTACATTTTATTCATTAAGATCCTGTTGCGCGACTTCTTACTATGTACTTTGAACGTCCGCAGCTCAATTGGTGAGACCTTTGGTTCGCACTCGAGACGGTGTAGGATGCTGTACCAATGAAATATTTTCCGATCACAAGTACATAATGCGGATGCTCATTGGAGGACCACGCTTGGGCACGAATGGGCCGGCTCGACTAGAGTGGTACCACGGCCTCACAGAAAACTGGCGTGAAACGGCGCTGTGCTGTGTTTCGTTCAGTGACTGAGTTTACCGGTGGCCCAACTTCCCTAATCCCCTATCGGTATTCTCATTCCCTATTGCCTCATAAAGTCCGGCAACGCACTTACGACTCTTCGGATGTCACGAGTGGGTGACGGCAGTTGCTTTCCATTAGGTAGGCTTTGCATCCTAAAATATCATAAAAAAAACTGATGGGCTGGCTCGACCGGAGTAATACCACGGCCTCACAGAAAACTGTCGTGAAACGGCGTTGTATTTTTGCATCAAGTGTACCACAAACATTTACTGAGAGTGGGGGAGGGCAAGCTTCGCTCGGCCAGCTACAAAAATATAAAGTCCTTCGCCGCAGCGTTTCGTATGTGCAATACAGGCATGTGTGTTTAAAGCCATAAGCGCACATGAAGCTCTTAGGTACATGCCACGGTTTATTATGACAACTTATTCCACAAACAAACTCATCCAAACACCAGGGGTTCGGCACTCACGCGACAAATACGACCCTAGTCCCCGCATACACGACCCAAATTCGCTTGACGCGACCAAAAATGTGCTGTGTACATATATTTTAATGTAGCTACTCCCTTGGCGGAAGATAATTATTGTGAAATGGTGAGATGAAAGGTGTAATTAAAAGTATTATTGTCTCGGCAATCACGACAAACATTAGGCTACTTTCGGTGTGTTACCAGGGGGCTTAGTAAAGAACTAAACGTTTTTGCTTCTTTGTAGAATCGCCAGAAAAAATTATGGAAATTTTAAGGCGTTACGAATTATATAATTTCCGTACATTTTGTTTAGCGATTCTACAAAGAAGCGAAAACTTTTAGGTCCTGGCTAAGCCCCCTGTGGTAGTTCCGGAGAAGAAAAAGGGAGCTTAAAAGGCACTGCACTTGGGCTCATCCATAAAGTACGTTATACTTTCATAATCTCTAGACCCCTTCCTCTCTTGTCACATTTCTGAGACTCTACTGTAATGTGAGGTGGCATTCAACTCCCTTATTCATATAAATATTTAAACACTCTTTAACTAATTAAGATTCGCAATCCCTTTCTGGAATACTGAAAACGACAGAAAGGGATAGCCAATCTTGTATATTTAAAAATTTTAAATATTTTTGTGAATAACGGGGTAAAAAATTAAACTACCTTAATATTTAAAATTTTCTGATGTTTCTTTAATTTGAAGCGTGAAACCATTACCACCCACCTCTTTTGAACAGAATTTGTGAATAGAACACCCTATAAAACCTCGTCGACCTCCTGCTTTACTCGTAACGCACCTTATGGATGGTCCTTTTTCATGATCGCACACTAAGTTTCCAAACCAGAATTTTACGGAAATTGAGAATCAGTCCGGTACGCGCTGGGGCCTAATTCTAGACAATAGCTAAATAAATCACGTATTAGGTCGGAGATAACCTTCCTCCTCTCTGTGTTCTGACGATTTTGTGTTCCCACCAAAGCTCCATTCGAAATTTAGCAAAGATTCTACCGCCTTATTAAAATATGCACTCAGTTGACCTTTGACTACACTGACGTTTTAACGTGATTTTGAGTAGACTTTGGATGTGACGATGATATAACGTTGCTAAAAACTATTTATAACAAGATTGTTATTTTCCCGCCTAAGGCGGAACTTTAGAATTTCTGTAGTCCCTAGACAATCTTGATATGAATAGTTTTTAGCAACGTTACGGCATCGTCACATCCAAAGTCTTCTCTTCTTCTTCTTGGCTCATGCCTCCCCGTTTAGGAGTTGCCAGTATCAGAGTGTGGATGCAGATGTTCAGTTATCA
>JAOTAV010084328.1:0-12116 GCA_026546445.1 Cyclargus thomasi | reverse complement strand
AGCTGAAATATATCACGTGGGCTTCGGCCTGACCGAGTATAACACCTCTCTCGGTCGGAAGATCTTCCTTTGGCCACAACGTTCATATCCCACATTGGTATCCTGAAATACTAATATACGTTAGATAGATGATGTGGATGATGATGTAGTCCTTTTCTAGAAAACGTCACAGGACAGAAAGGGATAGCGAATCTTGATTTAACTAATCAAGATTCGCTATGCTTTTCAGGGGGGTAATTATGACCTCTTATTCCCAGCCAAGTCTCAGCCAGTCAGCAGTTACGTGACACTAAATACGTTAAGTTTGACGTTCCCCAATGTTACCAACATGTTTAAAATCCATTCATAGACAACTAGGATTAATTCAGTCAGAATAATAGGATACGAAAAAAGAATAAGGCAATTATTGGCCGTGTATTGGATTGCCTGGAACCATACAGGTTTCGTAAATGGTCATAATGTCCCTGTCCAGTAAAATATTTTTATGAATAAAGGGGTTCTTCACAGAGTATTTAAATAAAATTCTTACTAGAATGTGGTAGCTTCAAAATTGAAAAATTGTAGTATTATTTAAACGAAGAATGCTATGTGATATTTGTGGCACGTCACACGTATCCCAATTTTGCCATCCCTCGCATATACGACGATATACGTCTATTAGCGCCGACCGTGTTTGATGAACGAAGCTGTAATTGGCAGATAACTGCTGTTTCCTCCATCACAGATTGGACCATTTCCCAATA
This sequence comes from Cyclargus thomasi, assembly GCA_026546445.1. Lineage (NCBI taxonomy): Eukaryota > Metazoa > Arthropoda > Insecta > Lepidoptera > Lycaenidae > Cyclargus > Cyclargus thomasi. The sequence goes on along the minus strand of JAOTAV010084328.1, from coordinate 11,373 downwards.
TTTACAACAATTCCACTCGAACATGTTAATGTATACTTAATATCATTGTTTTGATGATAATAACTGTTTGAGATAAAGGGATAAACAAAGTGTATTGCAAATTGAGAGGGATTTATATTTGCTCCGATTTCCTTGGATCATCAAATATTTTTTTTATACCGTATGCGCTTTCGTACTAAAGTTCGTTGTTAGATTACTGTTCCGATTCTAGCAAACAAAATATTAAGGACTAGCGGAACCGACAGATTTGTCATGTTCAGTCATGCACACAAGATATGATGCCGCTGTTAATATAATATGATACGGTTTTACGTAGTAATATTTTTTCTATAAGCATCACGTTCATTCATCTACGGTTTAAACGGGGTAATTCAGTATAATTTGCCGTGCCTGTTTGACATTATTATAAGTACAGGCCTTTTCATGTTCCAAATGGGCGCGTTTTCCGCTCGCCCTGCGTTTGGGGCCACCGCTGAAACCTCCCACACTACGCCACCTTCGAAGTGGATAAACTAAACGAAAAGTGGCAGAGCTAAAAAAGCAAAAAACATCAAACATGTCTAATATTTTTTCTCCTTTACTCCATTGGTCACGACAAACTATCACACGGGAGCAAGATTGTGTGGATGCTTGCACAACGATCGTGCAGACTATAAACGATTACACGATAAACGATTATTGACGATTATGTAGATTGTAGAGGAACATATTTACACTTAAACTTGTCCGACAAGTCTATATCAAGATCTATAATATAATAATATCTATGGACGCGAGTACCCGAGGCACTTGTGTTACAGATACCAGACAACGGAAATGCTTTATAATACTTTTATAATATACACATATTTAAGATTTTTATTATATGATACACATATTTAATACACATTCAAGTTCCAGAAACATTGAAAAACTTTTTGTTCCGTCGGCGGGATGATATGAACCCGCGACCCCTGTATTAAGCGCCAACCAACTGAGCCACAGAGGTCGTCAAAATCGCGCTTTGTCCCCTTTATAAATTGAAACTATTATAGCAAGTCCTTCCCTAGGGACGCGTAGTGCGTACACACTTTAATGGGCGTCGATACCAGCCGGTGTATTTGTTAGGCTGTCAGATTTTATTAAGGGCTCCCAAAATCAATGCTTATGTAACCGAGCCCGCCGGTACAGGTGCTTGAAAGGGCTATTATATAGGTTCGTGCGTAAAACCAAACGATTATTTTGGTTAAACATCGCCCGCCTAGTAACGCCGAATTGACAATTTCACATGTATTGCTATTGATGTTGAAAATTGCCGATATACGATTTTCATGTGAAAATTTTAAGGCTTTTTAGGTCGAACCGGACAGTGTTTACACACAAAAAACGTCATATTTTTTTGGTGGAGTCATTTTATATCATTTGCTTTTTTCTGAAGCGCTTTTAGTTGGATTTTCTTCAAGCAGTAGCGGAGCCGAGGTTTTTCTTCACGTATTAATGAGATAAAGACGCGCGAGACAAAACACGTGGAAAATCCACTCCATTTTGTTCATATGACATTCGTATATCACAAAGCTATCTGTGTATAGCGCTAGATAAACGGGCGACTATTGTGTTACTAATGACAAACTCCACTCTCATGCATATTCAGCAGTTACAATTGTTATAGCAATTATAACTAGAAGCTGAAAACATCCTTTCAAATCTGACACGACTCACTCATAAATTGTTATATCATATTAGCATAACGAGAATAAGTTGGTGACATAGTTGGGAAAATTGAGAATTGTTATTTGTGTTACGAATTTCGGTGCGAATATTGTGCTAGCTCTTCGCTATTTCAATAAAACTCAATTAGTACTGTGTCACATGTATAAAGCGCTTCTGCCTTGACATGCACATTGCACACGGTCGCCGTAACGTGTCGCACCCGTGTTTATGCGAAAGAGTCTACCCAAGTCCATAAGTTACAGAAGTGGTCGTCGTATAGAAAATGAAGACTACACGGGAAGAACAAGGAATGTCAAAAAAGCACAACTAAGAGAAAAACAGCTTTATATATTTTAAAAATCTATCTAGGGACAATCAAATATAAATTGAACTATAACAGTTGATAGCGACGATTTTACACAATTCAGATTTTTATAAAAGAATTATACGCTAAAGAGCTGGTAAAACAGATGGTATTAAGAAATCAGTTTCACAAAAAAATTATATTCCTTGTTTATCCTGCGTAGTCTTCATATAAGTGCAGCGGTCACAGCAAGAAAGACGCGTTTTATCAAAATCAAATCTTTTTATTTAAAAATTAGTTCTTAAAATACACTTTCTGAACGTCGAGACTACGGTGCCTACCATATGAAAGCTTGCATAGTTGCTCTTTACTATTTTACGCGGCACGGCGACCGTGTGCATGTGAAAAGGGGCTTGGCTTGAAATTATGCGTCCTGCGCTCTACAATATCAGCGACAATTTATGACAACGCCTAATCAACACGTGAAGCGTGAATGCAATGGATTTCGGGCGTCGATTAGGGGTATAGTTATTGGTTAGCTGCCTGCCACACCTGCCTAAAGCGTTTATATATGCCTACTAGCAGACCCAACAGATTTTGTCCTGCTGTTCTTGATTTGTGAATATGAACTTACTTATTATGAAAATACGTCTTTACGAGGTATAACTCCTCTATGGAGATACTGAGAACCATTATAAAGGAACTGTCTCAGTGTTTCAACTGGAGCTTCATAATGACCTTACCAAACATTACCTCGCGTCTTAGACCGACCTTACACGGTCGAACATGAAGCTCTTCAATAACATTCACATCAAATTTGATTTTTAAAATATTTTTACAGAATGGGTGTATTAGAAAAAATATCACACATACAAAAAGCTTTTGATGTAAAGGAGGTGATTTTAAGAAATAAACATTATATAGTTTTATTGAAACCTGCCAAAAGAAAACCTTAACGAAGTGAGAATGACATCACATTTTCCTCGGCGCTTTTAAGAGCTTTAAGTTACGAAGTGTCTGCTCGTTTAAAATTCAGAGTCAGTACGCTGTACGATAGATAAAGTTGATAAGATAATTTAAATGTTATTCGTCATGCGACCAGATTATAATTTGAAAGAATTCCCTGTTACTTGTAACGACTTCAAAAAGAGGAAGTTTCTTAATTCAGCATATCGCAGTTCGCACCATTAGTATTAATAGGGCCCAACCCAGAAAACTTGCGAGATGCGCACACGCCAGGGGGGTTAGCCAAGACCTAAAAGTTTTCGTTTCTTTGTAGAATCGCCGAGGAAAATGTATGGAAATGAAATAAGCGTTCGTCACGCCTTATGTCATTTCCATGCATTTGACGAAAACGTTTAGGTAGTGCGCCTTTAACTCGCTATCTCGAAAAGTTTTCTGGGTTGGGCCCTCTTAAAACTAACGGCGACGTCGCCGACATTTGTCGGAAACATAAGATCATATAGAATAAGAAAACAACTGAAGTATGTATTTTTTAATTCTGTGTTAAGAGCTCCTTGTTCCGAAACTTGGACCGAACGTAGAAAAGACGATGGCCGCGGAGTTGCGTTGCTAGGGCTTTTTGTTAGTATTTAGGAATCATAATTTTCCAATTTTCCAAAAATAACACTAAATTATGAATTTAAGCGAGTTCCACTAGATAAATACTGAAACTAAAGATTGGTAATAAAATTAGGTCCATTAGTTTAGATTTTTTTTGTTTGATAATTTCACTTTGATGACACTTACTCAAGTAACATGTATATATATTTTTTGAGAATATTACGTCAATTTATAACTGATACGTATTGATTTCAGAAACGGCATTAAACGGAAAAGGCACCAATTACAATAGTCACTTTTAACATTTTTATTACTTCCATACAAGCGCGAAAATATTTTCCCCCCAAGAAAGCTCCTAGTCATGGTCAATCGGGTGAGATTGACATAACTCTACCATGATATTGTGATGTTTACGAGTCAACTTCATCAATTATACCGTCAGGTTAGTTGATTCTGGGCCAGCATGTAAATCTTAAAAATTCGGTCGGGTTATAAGTCACACACAGCCGGCAGATCACGACTTACATGAAATTGAAATATATTCCGACCAAACGACGTAGGTCCTGTATCAATTTCTTCGACGGCACTTCTCTCACCAAAAAGTGATCATGATGATCGACACCAGACAACGAAAAAGCAATAAAATAAATAGGCTGACAACAAACAATCACATAAGTAACAATGCCCTCAGCCGCGGTATTGACCATAAAAAACCTTTTAACTAGATTACATCTAGATTACATTAAGATAGCTAACAATCAGAACAGATGAAATTTCATTAACATTCTTTTATTTACATTTGACATTAATTTTTCGCACTTCTCATTTTAGCGTTTCTTTGATTAAATTATATGTTGCATAATAAGATAATCTTTACCTTGGAAAAAACAGTTTGAAAACTCCCTTTTCAAAGACATTAGACGTCTCTTATTACTCTTTTGGCTTTTTGAATAGGCAGTCTCTACGTAAAACGAGTATTATAAAAAGTTAGTTGTAATTTTATACTTATTTTTTACTGAATTTTTATTCGCATCCTATTCCTTTCATGCTGAATTATTTATTGGAAGCGAATAGGCTCCATCGCCATTTGCAACTCTCATTAGATAAATGCACGCGATAGAGAAATCGGAAGCTCTCTAGAGTCGTATAAAGCTAGATTGGGATCCATAGCATATTAACATGACTATATTGACGATTAAAGACTTATATTTTTATAATGTAAAAGAAAACAATTTTCTTATTTGCCAACATGAGAGATATTGGTTCATACGAAAATAGTGTAGCTACTAAACTTGCTTGTTTTGTATCATTTCAAAACTACCGTCAGCTTAACGCTCGACCAAAATAACATAGGGTCACTCACGTCTGTAAATAAGTTAATATATAACATGTTTGAAAATAATTGATGCTCCAAACTCTACACAACTACTTTAGTATGTGCAATTAACGTCTGTAACACACGGAATTTTATTTAAAACTTGACATTTCATAGGAAGAGTTGTGCTACTGCGAATGGGTAATTTTTTTTTATTTTCTCATCACATAACACGGAGAGAATACAAACTGCAATGTAAAATCAGACGACGCAACACAAGCTACGTTCTGCTAAGGTGAAATCCGGCCCTGAATTTCTTCAAAGCTAATACCAAATGATTCTTTTACCTTTAGACTGCCCACGACAGCTGCTAGCTCTCTGAAGAACCACTTACCTGAAAAAGAAGAATTCTAATTAACTTTTATTTTTTATTAATTAAATTTGTCGTTTGTATTTTATGCATTGTAATAAAAAAATATACTTTTGTAATAGATTTTTTTAATTTAAGTTATTTGAGTGTTTTTATATGGTCTTGCTTTTTTAACCGACTTCCGAAAAATGAGGAGGTTCTATAAAGTGTTTATGGGACATGTTTTTGGGATCATGTTGATGGGATCCATAGGTAATGATCGAACTCCTCGAATTTCACATGGAAACATATATTTTTTTTTCCACGTAAAGCCCGTTTCAAAGATTTCAGATTAGCTCATGATTAAACCGAAAATATAATAAGAGAATATAATAAGAAATAATTTAGGTTTAGCTAAATTCTATAATAAAACCCTAATAAACCCTATTAGGGTTTTATTATAGAATTTAGCATATAGCATTTAGAAAGTAATATTATTTCAAACTTTTCAGTTTATTAAAGTTTATTTTAAGTAATTGTTTTTTCCTTCGAAGTTGGTTTTTTATATTTTTTGTTAAAACTGCAAAACGTAGTTAACCCGATCCTTCGACACCTTATCATAAATTACAAAGAACCGCAGAATTGTTTAGGAGTAAAATTTCATTTCAAGTCTTAACTTGAACACTTCTTAAAGTGTTAAGATTTATAGCTATGACATATAAACGGGTAGGGCGAACTCAAAGATTAGGTTCTAGTTGAGCAAATTTATGTGACATTTGCGTCCCGGTGAAATATACGCTCCCACAACAACTAATGGGAAATGGTACAAAAACGAATCATACAAACTTTGGGCGGCAAAATATTAATGTTCGTTAATAGTAACGTTCTATAGATAGCGAGTTAAGTCATTATATAATAATCATAAGCACGAAAATTTTCACTTTTATAATAGACTAGCTCTAGCCTTTAATTCATTTGTTGGTGAAATTTTATAAAAACTTTTTTTAATTGATGTTTTCGTGATAACATCTACCTGCATGCTACATTTTAGCAGCATTTTCACGATCTGTCCAGTGGTGTGCGTAAAATAGTTTCAATCAAACAACGAAGTCGAATGTAATATCACAAAATGATGATGTCGCATTGTTTTTTTATATAAATACGAATTTGCGATTTTTATTGCTATCGTGAGTTACATAATATCCCTGCGGATTTGAGCTTTTAGGTCAAATCCGCTCAGCTTTTAAGATCTTCCGCCGCAAAAATTCGATCAGCTTTTAAGATCATGCCAACGATCATGCAGAACGTCAAGAATCCTACAAAGTTCATAAAAATTAATAAGGACCTATGTACCGAATACATTTTAGTTCCGATTTCTTTTACAAGAAAGACCCTCGTATCTCGAACACGGCTCATTGCGTTTTCATTTGTTGCGTTAACAAGGACAAATGGTATAATATACAACGTTTGATTTGTAAACACAGCAAGGTCTAATAATATGGTTTATGTAGATAGATACGGAAAGATATTTTAATAATAAAAATTTTTTATAATATAACCACCATCTACTTAAGAAAACACAATAAAATGCTTGTTTTACATCATACCTTTTTAAGACACAGACCTATAGTATCACTCAATACACTATCTTAGTAATCTTAGTATATCTCCAAGAAACTGGAACAAGTCAAACTTTAGCTTGGGGTTCTCATAGTACACAATATGTATTAAGTATGTAAAAATGTATGAATCGTAAGCCCACACACTTTCGAATTTGATGAATAGAGACGCTATTATTTCTCGTGAGGAATCAGAAAAAGCTCAGCTGCCAATACCCTTAGAAACATACCTTAGGGACCAGATAATAAAACTAAATAGTATACTTTCAAAAACCCGTCCTCTTATTTTATTTTATAAAACAAAAGCTTGTAAATAAACTTCTATTTGATATATTTTTAAACAAAATGAAACCATCGTGATTGATAAAATCGTGTTATAATTTTAGATTCGGTTTCGTTTTCAGTCGCATTCAGTTTCTCACCTTGACACACTTACCAAAACATGTTTTGGTAAAAAAAAATGTATTGGCTGAAAACTCGACAAATGAAACACTTATCACTGTCCTAACTTATTAGAGGAGACAAGTGGATATTTATCATTGAATACCTTTTCTGAGAAAACTTTTGTAAAGCCTGTGTTATTGTATAGAATGCCTCAGGCGATTTTTTAGTTTTTTTTATAAAGATAAACGACAAACAAGCGACGCAACATTAAGGGAGTGTGTTGCCGTGTGCTTCTTCAAGGTTTGCAAGTCAGAATGAAGAACTCATCCAAGATTTTTAATCGTTGCCACAAAAAGTGCATGCGATCCTGATTAACTTAACCTGAATATTTTTTTATTCTGAAGTATTCTGCTTAATAGAGTGAAGAGGAACAAAGCTATTTCTAATTTCAATTAGACCAGTCCACCGCTGACCGCAGGACAAGTCCAAGTTTACGACGCACACAATTTTATTTAAAGACTTGCGGTCCCGGGATTGAAAAGATTCTTCTTTTCAAGTTGAAAGCGAAGCACGGCTCGGTATAGATCGCTCGGGAAACCAATTCCCCAGCTCAGTTCTATCGACCGCATGAAATGCTTACGAAATTTTCCTATACTGACTTTGATAAGTGGTCTATCTGAGTTGGAATATAAGAAAAGTAATTGGAGCTCTTTTTTTTTTGGGAAAAAGCCAAATGGAAGACTAACGACTTCTGTAATCCAGGTAGAATTACAGATACGGATTTTATATAGGTTAGTTAGTTTGTATAATTGATGGCTATACAACAAAATAATATATGTGATTATGAGTTACAGTTTTGCCTTAAGAAGCTACACCTTAACTAAAGTTAAAATTATAGCTTTTATTCCGACTTACATTAATATTTTAAGCACATAACAATCTATTATCAGGTATTTCAACATAAAGCTCAGAGTAAAATATAAAGAAAACGGGGAAAAGGACTAATTTTTGCTAGCGCTTTAAGCCTGAAGTTTATTCCGTAGCAAACAGCTGTTATGTAATTAATATCTAGAAATGAGAACTGAGGGATAAGCAGACGCACTTAGAAGTCGCATAATCAATATTACGTATTTTAATACGTGAGCGGAAAACTTTGTACCCCTTTTTATGAAAAACGCGTAGATGTAAAAGCGTGAATTTTTTACCAGTTATAGTTGATATGAACGAGGAGCTTTAATTTTGCAGACTTTTAACAAATAAAACACTACACAGACTGCAGCACGCATACTACAATATTTTGACATGACACAATATTCATACACGAACTACTCATTAGTCTATGGTTGAAGTTAGATTTTTTAAATATAATTTAATGGATTTAATTATTTAATTGAACTTATAAAAGATTATATTTTTATAGCTCCTTTACACGATGAATTTAAAAATTTATGGCCGAATTTCAATCACAAGGCGACCCCTAAAATATAAGAGCGTATTACGCATTTTATAAACGGTACGGAACCCTTTGCGTGAGTTCCGTAGACTTGGCTGATTCTTCAAATAAGAGATAACTTTTTTACTGGAAAATAAAATGAACTTTCACCTAAACCAACAAAGTGAAATATCTCATACTAATACGTGACCAAGTCTGAATCCCTAAAACGAAATTAAGTTTCAAATTCTCCAGAGCCTTCAGGAAAAATAATTTTATGTACAAAAGAGAATGAAATATTTTTTCCAAGATTTTCAGAGCTCAATGTTTCTCAGTAATGCCTATACCTCTTTACTAGTTCCGGCGGCTGAATTTGCTTTTGTGTGGAAATGGAATTTTGGCCAAACAATGAAAATATTTATATTCCTTTAGAACGGTGCATCCTAATTGTACTACAAGATCCATTAATTAATTTTTGTATAATGATTACATGTTGCCCGCAGACCACAGACAAACGTTTTCAAACAGCTAACGAAAGTACAGAAAAAGTATCTTTTGTCTGGTTTACACGTATTAAGTTGACAAGTAGTTAACTAAATTTTAATTTAACTTTACGTTATAAACTGCATGTAAACAAAAAATTTAATAGCATATGGTAAGTTAAGTCACATACAAAAGTTAAATACGTATCTACCTAATACGTGTAAACCAGACATTAAAGTAGTTAATACAAACATTTTTTATATGCACATGTTATGATTGAAGTGAGTTAATACTTCAAAACTATAGGTACAAAAAAATTACAAAGATATTTTTAACTAGTAGAAAAAAAACCGTTCTATTTTTCCTGTCTTAAGCAGAGAAAAAAAACACGGTGGTTGCTTACACTCTTTTGGAACTGAGCGTAATCGATAGCGTCTAAATTACCTAATAGCTACCAACAAGGTTTCTGTCACGTCACTTACGTCTATGATCTGTCATGTAAACGCAGTTACGCCAATTTATTTGATTTTTTTTTTCATAAAAATAAGGGTGCAAACGAGCAAACGGGTAACCTGATGGAAAGCAACTACCGCCACCCATAGACACACGCAACATCAGGGTTGCATGTGCGTTGCCGGCCTTTTAAGAGGGAATACGCTGTCTTCTTGGAGGTTTGTAGGTCGTAGCGGTCCGGAAATACTGCTGGCGATAGTTCACTCCAGCGATTTACTGTGCGAGGCAGAGTACGTGAAAATAGTACTGTGGAAGACTGCCATTTATCAAGACGATATGGGTAGTAAACTTTCCGCGTTGTTAGATGGCGAAAAGTTGCAGGTGGAATGATTCCGAACAAATCCCCTGAGCTGATACCACCATTTAGGCCCTAGTACATACCTACAAATCCAGGAGTGTCTCCGCCTTGGTATCGATGCTAGGGTGAGGGCGAAGGGCGGCAGCGGCGGCTTGGTGTCCTCGTCCTCGTCCGCCCCGCACACCCGCACCTCCGGCACCCGCAGGTGGCGACTCATCATACCATCATCACACACTTAACACTTCCATCATCACCTGAAGAAATGATCAAGTTGGAGACAACAGCCGAGTGGTTCTATCATTTCAAACCAATCTCGAAGAGCGATTGTTTTTTGTGCGTTTTTAAGTAGCTATTAAAAATTTAAACTAATTATTCCGCATTAGCTTAGAGCGCCTAAATGATTTCTATTGAATACAAAATTAGTTTATTTAATTTATACTTTAGATTTTAGTTTTTAAGTTCCATGAGGATAGAAAGTCATCGACAAAACAAAAGCGATAAAGTACACGAGTATAAAATAATTTGGTAACAGGAAGTTTTGTAAAACAATGGAAATAAATTATTCGCTATGACAACTTTCGAGGCAAACTGCAGTTTGTATGTTATTTTGACAATTTAGAGCTTCACAAATTTATGGAGCGTGCCCATTGGAATGTGTAATTAAATAGTTATATAACTTCATGCTGTGTGTAAATTACAATGACATCTGTTATCCATACTTATATTATAAATGCGAAAGTGTGTCTGTCTTTCTGTCGGTTGGTTACCGATATAGACAAATTTTAACTCTCGGGTAGCAAAGGATACTTTTTATCCCAAAAAAAATTGCCGTTCCCGAACGGATTTCGTTGCAACGGAGTTGAAGCATTATCTAGTTTTAAATAAATTCCGTATTCAGAATATCATAAACATAAACAGCACTTTAATACTTAACGTACGTTCAAATGGAGCCTCCTTACAGCTTTGGAGCCCTAAATTAATACCTAACCAAGGAATGAGGTTGGGAAGGAAATAATGTAAGACAATTTACATATTACCTCGGTAAACACTCTTGATGTTAAGAAGTGCAGGATAAATATAAACTCATATTTAAAAAAAGTTGACGCTATCTATAATTACAGCCTGTGGATGGATGATAAAAACTCTTATATCTATATCTTTATGATACTTAGGGGGCAAGCGAGCAGACGGGTTACCTGATGGAATGCAACAAAAGTCGCAAGTGCGTAGCCGGCCTTTATGAGGGTATAGGGAATGGAAATAGGGATAGGGGGATTAGGGAAGTTGGGCGACCGGTAAACTCACCCACTGAACGAAACACAGCACAACCACAGAAAACTGGCAGTTTTCTGTGAGGCCGTGTTATCACTTCGGTCGAGCCGGCCTATTCGTGCCGGAGCATGGAGAGCAACTCTCCCGCGGCA
>JAOTAV010084317.1:0-12116 GCA_026546445.1 Cyclargus thomasi | reverse complement strand
CGTCGGCGGGATTCGAACCCGCGACCCCCGGCGTGAGCTACCAAAGCTCAACCACTGCGCCACAGAGGTCGTCATGTAATGGTAAGTAAGTGGCCAGACCTAAAGTATACCTGGGATACACGAGGAAAGTTTTTCGCGCCTCCTTGGTCTAGTTGTACAGAGCTCGGCTTATCACCCGGTGGTCGTGGATTCGATCCCCATGACATGTTATTTCCAACTTTGGTCAGGACAATGCTGGCTGATCACCTGGTCTGTCTGACAAGTAAGATGACCTATGCGTCGGATGCGCATGTAAAAAGTCGGACCCGCCCCTGATCTCTTGCCAGTCGTGTCCGTCATCCGTTCCACTGGGTTATGAAAGTAAAGGACAGAGAGAGTTTACTTATGTATTTTGCACACAGTTGGGCACTATAGAATTACTCCTGCGTAACATGCATAGTTTCTATGTAAGTGGCCGCCGTCCCCGAAACTGGTGTGGAAGTATTTTTATTATTATTTTAAGCTGGGATAGCAAGCTAGTTCCTTCTTTTCCATTGTTAGTACTTATGTCTTAAAAGGATTGTGTACCAAACGGTTTTCATACAACGGATAATAACGTTTTCCCCTCACCTAGAGTAATGATTTTGTAGTAGTGTGTCGTGGAAATTGTCTTGTCTTGAAAATCTCTAAACTTTCATAGGTGAAACTTTAGAGGATGGAAAACGTTATAGCCCGTTGTATGAAAACCGTTTGGTACACAATCCTTGAATTGAATTAAAAGGACGATTCAAATGTTTATAATAATGTTAGGACGCTTCACACCACGTCAGCCTGGCTTCATGCTAAGTACCCGAGGGAATTCTGTTACGGGTACCAGATAACGAAATTATATTTAATACTTTTATATTATACACTTATTTAAGATTTAAATTGTATGAATCACATATTTAATACACATTTAAGACCCAGGAACAATGAAAATCCTTTTTGTTCCGTCGACGAATTTTAGAATTCAATATAATATGAAATGTTATGGAACCTCGCACACTAGCCCGTGGAGAATTATCCGATTCGTCCGAATCGTTCGCTGTCAAATTTAAATATAAAAATTCAGGAACTTCATTTACTTCTGCTTTCATAGGCGTACGTTTACTAGGATTTCAGAGGCTGTAGGCAAAGCTTCTTAATTTCTTCAAGTGGATTAATGAATAGATTTGTCCGTCTGGCCTTTAGGCCTTTAGGAAAGGTATGGTAATGGATTAGAAGAGCGTTTAGGCGTCTAGCTAGCTCATTAATCAAGTCAAGTAATCCATTACGTTCGTACTCTGTACTAAGTCTTATTCGTGGTTCATTCTAAACTTATGTCTAGATCAATTTACTGAAAATGACGATTTCCAGCGTTCCTTACAAAAAATGCTAAAAATAAAATAACCAAAATGTTTAAGGGCGACTCGCATACAACAATTTTTTCAAGCCAGGACTTGGACTAAGAACGGAATTTTAAAAATTCTACCTCTAAGGGGTATAAAGTGTAGTATAAAGTACGTCATTTGTGCAGTTAAACACATTAAATTTTTTTTTGAGCTACTGATTCAAAATAAATGGATACTTGTTTAAAAACTTTTTGAAATTCTAAAGTTAATGTTTCTATAAATTTTACTACGATAGTTCGTCATATATTAAGCTACAGACCTAAAATTTTATTTATGGGCTTCTGATTCAAAATGAATTAATATGTGTCTAAGCGTTCTATGAAATACTTCCAGAGGGTGAAATAGGTGTTGAAAGTTTGTATGAAAATACTTCTTAATGCGAGTGCAGCCGCGGGAATAAGCTAGTTAATCATAATTAGAGAGAACAAAATCTCTCTCATTAATCTCCCTAAGCCTCCACATTCTCAGACACTCTTGGCCGGTTTTTCTAAGTACATTTTCAATGAAAAAGTAATGAGCCATAATAATATTTCGTTTGCAAACGAACTTTATACAGGGTTTTATAACTTCATACTGGTCCTCATCAAATATCTATTAGGTAATTACATAGCCCAATAATTGGTCTATGGTTATATAATTGTATAACTTTGTTCATTTAGAACAAAGTTATACTATTATACAGAAGCAAGTCTTCTATACATAATATAATAAAACAGTAAAAATTGGAGTGTCTGTACATTTAATATCTTTACAAAATAAACAATGTGAGGGTGCTAAGAAACAGTAATAGAACACGTATCGATAAAAAAAAGTTGTCTGTTTATCTATTTGTCTGTTTTTACGCGCTAATCTCAGAAACCGCTGTACGAATTTTAATAAATCTTTTTTAGTTTAATAGCTATTCGGTCTGGGCAACATATAGGATACCCGGGAAAATGTACAGTTCCCGCGTGATATACACATTTTTGCGCAACGAAGTTTCGGGCACCAACTGATACAAAATAAAAATTGTGTCTTTTTTCCGGTTGAATTTCGACTATGAAACTAGGCTAATTTAGCGGAGAGATCTACCAATCTTTATACATTACATGGTCGACAATACTTCCGAAGGTGATACATCGCAGACGTCTGTGTTTTGTGGTTAGATGAGGTGGTGGTGTTCAATATCACAATGACTGTCTGCGGCTGAAGCTAATTCCTCGCCAATAATAGCTCCGCTTAAGAGGATGGATTGTATTAGCGGTTAACGGCCAGCGAGATCAATTTTCTAAGGTTTTCTGCACGTGAAGCTAATTATCAACGCTTACTTAGCCAAGATGTCTTCGTTGTGAAACGTAGCGAAAGCTGAAAACAAACTGCCCCCCTAGACAAGTGGCAAGCAATTAACGTTTCGCTTCGTAAATAAGATAATCGCTTCGCTTGTTTTGTATGGGATTGACATTTTCGAACGACGACAAGATCACGTGACTTTGCGTTCGACATTGTCAATCCCATGTCCCATACAAAAATGTCCGCGACTGACGCCTTATACTCTACACGATTCAATTTACAATTATTATCTAGAACGTGGTTGTCAGTTCGAAAGATAGCGAAAGCTGAAAACAAACTAATCGGACGCGGCTGAGAGCCAATACAAAACGTCCGCAACTTACGCCTTATACTTTGCACACTTTAATGTACAATTATTATATAGATCGCGTCTGTAAGTCGCGTCCGTAAGTCGCGTCCGATCAGTACGTTTTCCGCTTTCCGCTGTAGCCGAGCTGAATTTTATAGATGGCCCCCGCAATGAAATTGTCATCACTATAAATCGTTTTAAAACGCACTGGTTCTGTGTATTTTTCTTGAAACGGCTACTGCTTATGCCCTTGCCAGAAATCGAGAATATGTGTGTCCAGTATGTAATGTAGAAGGCACCAGTGTGCCTAAGCTAGGCGAGGCCTGTATTTCATGACACCAGACCTCCATCTTAGTAGTATTACAGAGACAAGCAGACATTTAAAGTAATTCACTGTTCAAACAATTTTGTTAGAAAAATATGATGATAAAAGTAATATTCTGATTGAAAACTCCACTTACATTACCCTCTCTACTGTATGAAACTTTTAATTTAATTTTGTTTGAATAGCGAACATCCAACTAGAGTTCTAGCGTGGATCCACAGTAGAACGAACCAGTAGGTCGACTTCGAGTGTATACTTATAATGATATAAAACTGAAGAGTTTGCTTGTTTGAAATCTCAGGAACTACTGACCGGAATCGAATAATTATTTTTGTGTAGGTTAGTCCATTTATCGAGAAAGGCTATAGGCTATATAACATCACGCTACGACCAATAGGAGCTGAGCAGTAATCAAAAAATGTTAAAAAACTTTAAAAATATTAATTATTTATAACGTATCCCGCGAACGTAATCGCGGGCAACAACTAGTAAAATCGGCATGCCACGGGTACGACTGCAACATAGCTGTTAACATTTATGTTTTAAACTTCTAAGCAAGGCAGAGTATTGGTGCGCGCCACACACACACACACTCTGAACCTGTTCAAAACGTTTATGACACATAATTGGATGTCACCAACATAAACTTAACACATTTATAGCTAGTTTAAGTTTTATTGACATCTAAACGCGCAATGTTTATGGATTAAGTTCAAGCCCTTTTAATGCAAGTATCATTGCAAACAAAAAAAATGTTACCGGTGCTGATTATTGCTTCCTGCTATATTGTTATTAAAATCGTTATTTTATGATATGTGCGCGCGTGCGTGACGTTTTTGAAATTGGATTTAAAGAAGACGTTTATTATGTAATCAAAAGAGATACATAACCGCGTTAACAAAACTAAGTTTTTGTTGTGAACTGTGAAATCGTGAGTCGGCATACTGGTTTGTTCTGTCTATAGTGGTCGAACTAAACAATTACGTTAACCGACCAGAGACTTTTAATGTGAAACCTTTAAAGTGCTAATGTGGCAAAGTAACAGGTCGCCACGCCACGCTGGTTACATAGATGGCTCTTTACTTAAAATACACTAAATCAAGAGAACGATGCACTTTACAAATTTGAAATTTTGCAAGAATTTTGTATTTAGTAGATGTACTAGCTGTGCCCCTTAGTGCTACCCGCGTTAAAAGTAGCCTATGTGTTAATCCAGAAAGTCAGCTTGCTCCATACAAAATTTTATCAGAATCGGTGCAGCCGTTTAAGCGTGAAGAAGTAGTATGTCACAAACTCACAAACTCTCGCATTTATAATATTATTAGTGGAATTATGTTTATCAATATTTCTATATAGTTATTCGTTCAATTCGTTTAGTAAAATAAATAATATAACTTCATGGATTAATATTTAACCGGCGCTAATTAGTAATTATGTTCTCTCTAAATAGTTAATAGAAACAGGCGTTACTTTGCGGAAATCCATAGCTTTAAGTTTAATCAATTTAGATTTTGAGCAATATTTCGCGAAAGCGTAGAGTCCACATCCTGAGGATGCCCCCGGTGTTGCCGGCGAAACGCGCGTCGAGGTTCTCAAACCCCATTTTTACTTACAGGTTGGAGGTTCATTTCGTGGAATATTGCATAAGCATCTTAAATTTCTGAACTTTTTCTCTCTCTTAATCTTAAATCAAAAAATAAGTATTTTATGAAGACGATTCGTATAAACAATTTAACAAGGAGTTTATATTATTTTGTTTAACGAAGCTGGCGTTTAGTTAATTTTTGACGTCAATCATTTGACAAGCGCAATCGCGCTAGTTAAAAGACAAACTCCTGTCACAATCCTGAGCCTATAAATAGGTTTACAAAAAGAGAACTCAAAGCTTACTTACTGACTGACATATTGATCTGACTAAACCACTGGAGTCTGGATAGATTAGGCGGAAATTTATTACATAAAAATCAGTCGGGTTTTCCTTCCTGATGGTATAACTCCAGAACGCACCAAGCGATTTCCACGGTTTTGCATTCGTTGGAAAGGTATTGAGCTCCGTGAGGTTTGTAGCAAAAATAATCAGAAAAAGAGGAAAGTTGTCACGCAGACGAAGTCGCGGCCAGCAGCTAATTTAGCATAAAGATAGGAAAAGATTTAGATAAACTCTATCCCAAGGGGATAAGTTAGCTGATGAAAGTTGGTATGAAACTTAGTCTATGGTAGTAGGTACTAATACGAGCAAAGCTATAAGGAAAAACTGATATTAAATGAGATCGGTATTCAGCAGGGCTAGCATAGCGTTAGCAAACATACGAAAGTATAAACAAACTGACAGATTTCCTTTGTGCGTCCGTCACTTCAACGTCACTTTGTCCATCTTGCTGTAGAAAGAAACACTTTCTCGGTCGCTATGCTGGGGCCGCTGAAGTGAGATAGCAAAAGTGTTATAAACATTTCAGAATTGACACATTTACAGTGAAGTTCATCGAAATAGAAATACCACGGGTCAGGGGCGAGACCTCTAAAATCTTATTTAGAAATACCAATCACAGACATCCATATTGCTACGAGACCTATAAAATGGCCGTTTTGGTTTAAAGAAATATCTCATACACTATAAAAACAGTAGAGTGATTCTGTCCACAGTTCTTTTTTTTATGAGTTAGCTGGTTTTATAGCGAAGATAGATGTCAATGATGTATGGGATTTGATATTATGTTAGTCAATGTCAGTCAATTTAGTAAAGACGCTTTATTAAAACTTCGAATAGAGTTTTGGAGGGATACATAAAATAGCACGTTTCTTGAAGTTGCACTTGCCCACACTTGTGCGCAATTGCGCATATCGAATATTAAATGGTTGATATTCTACACTATAGGTAACGAATTAAACCCGATACAACACAAATTTTTCAAAGAAATACAAAAACACAACATCACTTTTTCTCATCCCGCCAAAATTCCCAATCGCTTCTCCCTACTTCCGAAATGTCAGCTGCAACAATTTGTCGTTTCATATAAGTTCAATAGTATGAGAAAATATGGGAATGTTGTATTGTCTGTTTGGTACGGTCTGGATCCAAAATCAATGTGCATATAAAATTAGATATAGAATCGTAGTTCTATTCCTGAAATTGTCGCCTAACACAAGTAATTTTGTGACGCGACGTAATACAGGAATCTTTCGCTCTCACAATTTATTTTATTAATTTATAATATATAACGGTGTCATAATTTTTGTAGTTGCAATTGGTACAGTTGCTCCCAAATGCTCATGAAAGATGCATATTTGTTTTTTTTTTCTAAAAGTGATTGCGGTTGCTTATGCATTTATTTTGATATTAATAGGACAAGGTTACAAAATATGAGGACCTCTGTGGTAAGCGCGTTGGTAGCTTAAACCGAGGTCGTGGGTTCGAACGGAGCAAAATGTTGTTCAATGTTCCTGAGTTTTGGATGTGTATTAAATATGTTTATCATATAAGAAAAATCTTAAATATGTGTATAGTATAGATAGTATTAAATATATTTCCGTTGTCTGGTACCTTTATCACTAGTCCCTCGGTTTAGAAATCAGGTTGAAAAAAAAATGCCTACGACGATCGAGACAATGAATAACTCACTGATAAAATCCTACGATGTATCGATGCTTGGACGATGATGGTGGCCTATTAACGATCAACAATAATTGCCGATTGTAAAAATTATTAGTATCTGCATAAATTAAAATCCACGTACTCATATTTTCGGTAATCTTTTCCACTTACTCCACCACTAACCTAAGATTTTAAACGGCTCAATCTATTTTTATGAAACATAATATTATGCTCTATAAATAGACATGTTTATTACATTTAAACTGAATTGAAACTGCATAGTTTGTTTTAGAGCTATGATTCACACACCGACACCTAAAAATTACAACATCTTTCTTTGTGCTTCGAGGACTAAGAGGAACACATTGTGTGGGAGCGCTGATTTTTAGGTATTTAAGTATTAAGTATAAAGATACCTACTGTATATTTTTATATCGTGACCATTGTTTCCATCCAGCTATTTGATAAGTCACGAAATGTCATAAAATACTTACCCGGCAAAAAATCCGGCCGATTGCGTGTCTACCGGTCTAGCCACGCACAAGGGATTATGTTCTGAAATTCATGACCTAAGCACTGAGAATCAGGGACCTAGGTAATTTTTGTGAATACAATTTCATATAATACCTACTTTATGATTTCTTTTTTGTTTTCGTGAAAGTTTCTTGTTAGTAGATAAATATTCATAATTTTTGTACTGTCAACTAAAAGAATTTTGTATCTTTTTTCCGATAAAGTTTTTCAGTAAATTGTAAATGTACTGCCCCCTGGTGGTTCAACGCTTAAAATATAAAACACCGCCATCTAACGTAGAATGCGTGAACTATAATAGTTTCATGCATGCTAACTGGAACTAGGGCAGAGTTCCGTTCAAGCTTCAATTGTAGTTCACCACATATCCGCTAGATGGCAGTGAGCGTTACACAACAAGTTACGAATTTTTAAATCTAAAATCAGGAAAGTTGATTCATAGCCAGATATGGGTTCTAAATGATTTGACGTTATGACTTATGTCAAACCCAACCGGTAGATCACGACTGTTATATTCCGACCAAATGAAGTAGGTCCGCCGACTGGATATGAATCAAATTTTTTATATAATAATTATGACAGTCGTGATTGCACTAGAAAAGTAATCACTCTATACGTAAACGTCATTTTCTGAAAAAATTGATTGTAAAGTATGATTTATGCAGAAAAAACAACAAAAAATATTGTATCCCAGTTCTTTGTAAGCATCGGAAATAGGACGGTGCTTCAGAGGCGAGCGCTGGAGTGCCTTACAACTAATGGCTTCTCCAACAATGTAACGTTAATGAGTGATACTCATCATTATTGATGATGCTGACGATGTGACGCGTCGCCACACGTTCCCGATTGTTCTTCATTCATAAAACGATTGGATTTTATACAATTTAGTATTATCTATACGAAATGTCTGTCTGTTACTTCTTCACGCTCTACCGCTGAAACGATTTTCCTTAAATCGGGTAAGATACTTTGAGTCCCGAGAAAGAACATAGGATACTTGTTATCCCGGAAAAATGACGGTTCCCTACGCGATTGCGGGCATCACATCAATGCATCATAATGCATCAAAAAAACATACAATTGCTTGAGGTACAACACGGTAACATTAACTAGACATTTGACCTTGATAAAGAAATGTAAAAAAAATATACGAAAATATCCAAAAAAAGTAACAGAAAACTCGCTAAAATATCGATACCGATGTTCGCTAACAATTGGCTAGTTTTTTGTTGGTATTTTTGGACATTTTGTTATGTTTTTAACATTTTTTTATCAAGGTCAACTGGCTTATTAATGTGACCGTGTTCTACTTGTAGGCGATGATCGGCGAGCTGAGGAGAACACGAGTCGAGGCACAGAAAACTGGCGTGAAACGTTCATCTCTACCTCATCTGTATACTTTTTAATTGGTCAATAAGTCGAGTACTAGATAATAGAACCTACAAACAACAAAGAAGTAATTAGTACTTAGAAACAGGTATAAGACAGAGTTCACAAAAAAGATTGAAATGGGTTAAAGAAGTTTTTTTCCGTGGGAGAGCCATGCTTCGGTACGAATATGCCGCCTCGATACCACCGGAGCGATTCCATGGCCTCACAGAAAACTGACGTGAAACGGCGTTGTGCTGTGTTCCGTCCAGTGGGTGGGTTTACCGGCGGCCTAACTTCCCTAATCCCCATATCCCTATTCCCATTTCCTATTCCTTCATAAAAGGCCGGCAACGCAGTTGCGGCTCTTCGAATGTTACGAGTGTCCTTGGGCGACGGCAGTTGCTTTCCATCAAGAGGTATAACACACAGGTGTTATACCTCTTTCTAAGTTCTGATTACTTCTTTGTTGTTTGTAGGTATTATACTATTATCTAGTACTAGACTTATTGACCAATTAAAAAATAAACAGATGAGGTATAGACGAAATTCGCTGTCCATCGTCACGTGTGTCACAGCGTCACAAGCGTCACAACGTCACGGTGTCACGGGCGCACGGCTGGGCCGGGCGCGGGAGAGCTGTATCGACCGGCCGACTTTCGCCAAAGCCTAAACACTCCAACATGTTCAGCTCCCAGCTAAATCTGAGTCTAGATTTCTGTTTGATTTTTATCTATCTAGAGAACGAAGCGGTCGTTTGTGACCTTGGTGATAATGCGGTGGTCATGGAGGTATACTAGCTTATGCCCGCGGATTCCCTCGTGTGAAATTTAAAAAAAAACACGATGTTCTGGTTGCTACGTTAGGTAGGGATAAAGATTGACAGACAAACAAATACACTTTCATTATTAGTATGGATAACACTTTAATTCTGTTATCCTTAATATGTATTTTGATGGTTATATTATACAGATAGGATTTTTTATTAGCTGACTCAGATTAAAGGATTTTTTTATTCCTATATTTTAATGCTCACGTGAGATACATTATAATAATCATCATCGTTTAATTCAGTCAGAAATTCATAAAATAATGAATATACTTACAAATAAAAAAATATTTTTTTTTAATCATATTTAGGTACCAAGTAAGCAGACGGGTTACCTGATGGAAAGCAACTGCCGTCGCCTGTGCACATTCTTAACATCCGAAAAGTCGCAAGTGCGTTGCCAGCCTTTATGAATGTAAAAGTTAAACACAATAAAAAGTTACAGAGAAAATCCGATTAAAATTTAAAACGACCATATTTGGTTCTTGTCGCGATGCATCGAAAGCCTGGGATCGAGGTTTTCGGGCACCCAGCACACGCACAAAGGCAAATTCACCGAGGATCGGATACGACACCAGAAGTCAGGCGCAAAATAACGTTTTTTCGTCCCCGCATATTATTAATGTATATTGGGGGAAATTGAAAGAGTGCCAGTTGAGGGACCTGCGGTTGTCAACTGGCTTAATTATGGTCGGAATATGTCAATTCCGTATAAGTTGGGATCTGTCGGCTGAGTTTTACATAACCCGACCAAATTACTTAGATCCAGGATCTGTATCTGTTTCAACTTCTCTGATTGTACTAGATAATGCCCGCAATTATGCCAAAATTGCTTTATCGAGCGAGAACCGTGCAATTTTTCGGGATCAGAACTACGCATGTCCTTTTTCGAGACTGAAAATATCTCCATTTCAAACTTCATCAAAATAGGTTCAGTGGCTTATAGGATAGAGGTAACAGACAGACATACATACTTTCGCATTTATAATATTAGTATGGAAGTATGGGTGTGGAAGTATAGAAGCATAAATTGAAATAAATAAGTTAGTGATCTTCCAAAAAAGTGGGCAGTCTCTCATAAGCCCGGTCAAAATAGCTAGCTGCGTTAGATCACTTAGCACGGCCTTATAGTAATTTCGTCATCAAATTAGCTGGTGACACGGTTATTTTGCCCGGGTCTGGTGCGAGACTTCTGATAAAACACTTCAGTTTTATTGCTGATTGGTTTTCGCTAACTCATAGATAAAGTTCGAATGAGGAACCTATATATTAATACGAGCGGAAAACTTTGTACCTCTTTTTTCGAAAGACGCGTAGACGTAAAAGCATAAAAATTTCTACCAGTTATAGTTGATAAGGAGGAGCGTGGAATACCAATATTATTTTAAAATATGCTCCAAATACATATTTTTAATAAATAAAATGCTACGCGCACTACAATATTTTGCCTTGACATGATAATCATATACGAAATATTTATGCTAGAAGTATGGAATCTATTTATGGCCGTTTTGTGTTTTTTTTAATAAAAATGAATGGCCTGGTAACGAGATGTTTATGCCAAATTGGATTCTGTGATAAATGGATTGATTTAAATATTCATGGTTGAATTTCGACCACAGGGAGACCTCTAGTATCAATAAAAACGTTTGTTAAAACAATTTCTATAAATATTTTTGGAGCTTAAAACTCAAATAACTATTCAACAATCAATGAGTTCCTACATAAGACATGAATAGATTTCAGCTAAATTTTTTTACATGTGCCAGCGGGGTTTAACCTCAAATAAGCTAACCTTTGACTTCTAGCGAGGAATTTTTTTTTTGAGCTTTTATTTCATCAGAAAAAATTTAGAGAAATTCCAAGCTCTGAATGTATTGTGAATGCCGTCGGTGCATATTTTGGCCTTAGGCATGTTTTTCCAACAGAGCAGTGGCAGCTTACAGGCTCTAAGCTTTCTATTCAGAGTCACACATTTTCTTACAATTCCATACTAATATTATAAATTCTAAAGTGTGTCTGTATATTACTTCTTCGCGTCCAAGTCGCTGAACAGATTTTGCTAAGAAAAAAAAACCGGGGTTGGAATCTGCACTCTTTCGAGTGCGAACAGAAGGCCACGGACGCCACGCTTACCCACTAGGCTACGGACGCTCTAAAAAGGGGTATTATCTGTAGTATCATAAGGTTCGCCAGAGCAACCTGCTTACATACAGATAAATTTTTGTATTTATTTCATCAGGCCACATTTTCGTATTTATTTGACGTATCGTACGTATATACCCAACCCACATGTTCTTCCTAGCCAGTGCCCGCGGCTTAGCTCGTCGCTAGGAAGTATTTTCATGCGAACTTTCATCCTCTTTTATTTATTTATTTATTTATTTATTTATATGGCGCTTGGCTATAACCATGGCCAGTGTCAAGTAAAGGCGGGAAAT
>JAOTAV010084307.1:0-12120 GCA_026546445.1 Cyclargus thomasi | reverse complement strand
ACAAGTCCCTCGGGTACTTAGCACAGGGCCAGACTGACGTGGTGTGAAGCGTCCATAGATATTATTATTATTATTAATCGTATTAAAGCACTCATCAATATCAATCAAATGAGCCTAAACACGATGGGGTCTCATCGTTTAATTACTAAGTCCCCAGCCACCTTCTAGCGCCATCATCAGATCAGCTCAATGCCATGATAATATTTTTTTATGATATTTAGGGGGCAATCGAGCATACGGTTTACCTGATGGAAAGCAACTACCGACACTTGTACAATTTGAATAGTCGCAAGCGCGTTGCCGGCCTTTATGAGGGAATGGGAATAGGGATAGGTGGACTAGGGAAGTCGGGCCACCGGTGAACTCACTCACTGAACTAAACACAGCACAATGCCGTTTCGTATTATCGCATAGACTTCAGTTTGATAATTGAAGGGAGTGATCGCACTGCTGATTTCAAAAATCAAACGTGGAGTGTTTTGTACAGTCCCTTATAGTCCAGCTACTAAGTCGTGTCAAGTTTTTACAGTTAACTGTTGAAGTTATTTAAGCCCACTGGCTTTAAAATTTCCATTGCATTTTAAATGCAAAAAAGTTAAACCGGACTTCATTTAAACATTCCGTTCGAGTTGTTGGTTGTAGTGATTAAAATTTACTCGTTATATTACTTCAATACACTAATGAATTCGCCGGAAAATACAAAAGCGCTTTTCTATACATATAATAAAACAGTAAAATTGGAGTGTCTGTACATTTGATATTTTAAAAAAAATCAATGTGGGGGTGCTAATTAATAGTAATAGAACACATATCGACAAAAAAAGTTGTCTATTTATCTGTTTGCACGCGCTAATCTCAGGAACTAATGGACGGATTTGAATAAATCTTTTGTTGGTTAATAGCTATTAGGACTGGACACCATATAGGATACTTTTTATCCCGGGAAAATGTATGGTTCCCGCGTGATATACAATTTTTCACGCAACGAAGTTGCGAGCATCAACTAGTTATAAATAAAGCTTCAATGGTATTACTGTATTATAATATTAAATTTTTTGTATGTATTTAAGTTTTTGTAATAAGGGGACAAACGGTCAAGCAGTAATTCGTTCGATAAAAAGGAATCACCGTAATCCACGGACCACTCGCAACATCAGAAGAGATTTTGTTTTCTCTACATCTTCTTGAACCGCATTTTGTTCATTCTGGCTTGTTATAATCCACCTTAAAATTCTATTTTAGAAGTTAAATTCTAACGTGACGCTTGAGGAGAAAAATGTGCTTTCTAAAAACACTTGAAAGAAAAATTTTACCTTTTTTTGACCGCGATAAAACCTGAAGATCAAAGTCTCGACCCTAGAATACCTTAGTTTAAAATAGTTTACTAGTGCTCAAAACTTTATTTAGAAGAAAACATACTGGAATGTAGACAAAACCCCACGTAATTTAAGTAATTTTCATTTTTCTATACTAATTTATTACTATTGCCATGGGACAACCATGCTTCGACACGAAAGGGCCGGCCCGACCGGAGTAATACCACGGCCTCACAGTAAACTGGCGTGAAACGGCGTTGTGCTGTGTTTCGTTTAGTGAGTGAGTTTAAATTCCCTAAACCCCCTATCCATATTCCCTATTCTTACATAAAGGCCGGCAACGCATTTGTGAGTCTTCGGATGACACGTGTGTACATCTGCGCCGGCAGCTGCTTTCCATCAGGTAGCTCGTCTGCTCGCTTGACCCCTAAATATCATTAAAAAAAGTAATATTGAAATGCTAATGTGTGCTATTAGCCTTTCGACTTATTTCAAATCCCCGCAAGAGCATTAGATATTTTTAGACCTTAAGTTATGTTAATTCCAGCCAACATATCTCAACTAAAATCTATTTGATAATATAATCTTAGTAAATAGTTTAGGTTAGCCTATCAACACATACAATGAGAACACCTTTTTTTAATTTTGACCTGTCAATAACAGCTACAAGCTTATATAAAATCCAATCTAAAGTTTCCCAAACCGAGCCATAAAACTTATTTAAAAGACACATAACTGGAGAAATTTTAAAAGAAAAGAAACCAAAACGGAGTCTACAAAGATTTATTCGCTATTGAAATTCAAAGAAAGTTGACACAAAATTAAAAGAAAAAAGTACCCGCGGCGTTCGGCATGCATATTAGCCGAGTTTTATTTTAAACTTCCAATATTCTAGAATTTAAGAGCCGAGGAGTTCTGAGTGCATGAACTATTGATTTTTCCGATTCATTAGCCGCGTTATTAACTCCGGACTTGGTCGGTATACTTATAGATAACCGTTTTGTTACTCTCTCTCTCTCTTATGTCTTGTTTAATTTTAAGTCATTTTATTTTAAATTAAATTAAGTTAAAATTTTATTACCTACTTATCTACTTTATACGTGTTAACCAGACATTAGCGATAGTAATATTCATTTGATGTTATCATCATAGTTTTTGGTGAATTTTAACTCCTGAAAGGAGGGTTGTCTCAATTCGAGCGTCTCTTTTTCTTGCTTTTTTGAATATTTACGTAAATCGGCATTTAACAAATACCTGCAGTGATAATAAATAAACAAAAAATATATTTTTTTAATTTTACATCCATTTTGATATTGTTTTGTGTATTATATATTGCTAAAAGATCATGTATATTAAATAATGTTAAGAACTTCATTGGTAAAAACATAAGTAAAATAGTTATTAAAGTCTTAACTTATACACACAATTGCTTTTTAAACCGGGAATAAGAAAAAATATAAGTCAACCTAGTTGTCAACATTACATACAAATTCACCAGTAATAATGTCTGAATACAAGGATTTGCATTCCAGTGCATGCATTCTAAGCCCGTGTATTTAGTAACAAGCGTAGCGCAAACGAAATATTACAAGCCTAGTTCAGGCCACATAGTTTTAATTTTAGAAACGGGAACAAACTGTACTAGACAAAGGCACACGGCCGACGAACCCAAGTCATAGGAAAACGGAGGATACGTTTGTACACAATGTATATCTTAGCCGATATAAAATATTTTAGCTACAGATATTTTATGTATATTATGAGCTACTTATATAAGCGTATATTATAGATATATTGAATAACAAATAACCAGCCGTCCTAAAAAAGTGACTTCGCAATATTGCTAAAAGCAATTCATTTTGTAATTTTTCTTGTGAATAACTAATTATTAATTTTGCAAAAAAGTGATTTCGCAATTAATTTAAAACGGTTTTGAAGTAACTATTTTATCAAAATAATTCGTTTTTTTAACAAAATGTACTAAAATAAATTGCAAAACAATTCTTTAGCAAAATTGCTATTACGACTTTATTAGGCCTTCAGTTTCAAGAGATAAACATAATCGCTTTAAAGGGGCACGGTAAATATAATATTACCTCGATATTTTTAACGGAATATCAGCAATATTCAGTTTAAAAGACACTAATTTATTGTTGCCGTTTTTAAACCTTAATCTAAACATTGTTTAGAGCAGCGTTTCTGAAACGATCTGGCCGAGGGTTGAAAAAATGATTACAACTTCTTCTTCTTTTTAAGTCTTTGCGTGTGAAAAACTTTCTAACTACTTGGTATAATTTCTATTAAGGGTCAGCCAACCTATGAGCCAAGCAACGCCAGAAAAATAACGGCAGTTAGTATTCCCTAACCAAAACAAAATTGGGGAACTGGGGGGGGGGGGTTAGTCAAGATCTAAACGTTTTCTCTTCTTTGTGGAGTCGCCGAACAAAATGTATGGAAATGAAATGAGGCGTAACGAACGCTTATGTCATTTCCATACAATTCGTTTGGCGATTCTAAAGTCTTGACTAACCGCCCTGGCTTAGAGCGTGACGGTTCCGCTCGGCGGCCGTCGCTTGCGCCGCCGTACCGCCTTATTATTTCGCAGCCCCGTTCCCTGATGATGTCAGGTCGCATCCGGCATTGTGTCACAAGGTTTCAATCCCCATTTTTTTCTCAGCCGCCATACGGGAGTTTGCTCAAAAGCCTTTTAAGCCCGCTCTCGCGTAACTAGTGCTCATTATTCCCGTGTATCGTTTTGTATCGCTGTTTAGATTTTAAATAGGAAAGGAGTTTCATCCTTTTGATGCTCTAGTGCTGTTTAGCGCGTGGTGTATTAGTCTGGAGTTTCTATTAGTTTACTTTTTTTTTGTCCGCTCAAAAGAATGTATTTGAATTAACACGCTATGCATAAAAATACAATGCCTGAAGTCACTTCACTGAGATGAAGTAACTTTTGTAAAGGCGTGGCCAACCCGTAATATAACTTCGGAAACGTCTCTCCGATGCTCTCGTCAGGGCGATTTCGTGAAAAAGGTCCCCCTAATTGTTATTCCCGGGGACGGGATCATGCAAAACAGCACAACTGGAGAACTTCTCACTTATATAATATGGAATTATGCAAAATGTCGGCCGAAGTGCGACTCGGAGACGTGACGTTTTGTTAATTGGGCATAAAATATCGAAGTGGCGAAAAGGTTTGGCGGCCGTGACTCCCCGGCCAGGGCGAACTTATTTACGAATCACGAAACGGCCGAGAAAATAAATTACACGTTTTATTAAATATAAAGGAGCGACAGGCCTGGAAATAGGTTTCTACTTTCTGGCTTATTTTCTGCTGATTCGCCCTCTTTAGTACAGGAGAAATATACGCAGAGAAATGTACTTTGTGAGCTCTTATTTTACGAACTATTAAGCTAGCTAGACGTAACAGAAAACAGTTTATGATATAATAAAGTTTATGTAAACAAAGTAGCTAGAATTATTTATATTATGACGAGCATAAGTACTTTAACAAATAATATTGTTATTAGTGAACTAAAATACACTACCTAAACATCTTAAACATAATACGTGACAAGTATTTTTATATATTTTAATAAATATATATTATAATATAATTGATTGCAACAAGCTAAATGTCCAAAAATAGAGAATGGATGAAACAGAGAACGCAAACTGCAGGATCTATTTCAAAATTTGAAACATCAAGTTATGTATATTTCTAGAAGAGCTATTTCATTTTAATACCCTACTCGATCTAAATGGAGGGAAAAAAATTGGAACCTCACAATGTTGTTTTTGAAACGCGCCGTTTTGACTTTTAATTTTTTTAGTGTACTCAGTCTCACTTGCGCTATCGAGACAAATCTAACGACAACTCATACGTTAAAATCAATCAAGCCGTTTACACTGCAAAGCGTGCCAAGCAATTATACATACATACATCCATACGTACGTAAATACAAACATACATACATACTCTCAAAAAACAGAACCCTCTTTCTGACGCAGTCGGGTTAAAATATATAAAACACTCATCAATGTTAATAACGCGTTTTAATATGAAGCCTTACATTTTAATGAAAAAGGAAGCGAAACTGAAAAGCGGAATTTTTCGCTTTTGTGCGGGAAATTTTACGCTGCGACTTCACAACTACCCGCGGTAATTAAATCATGCGTTGAATATGAATTGGGGTAATCAAAGCGCATTATAGCTGTCCCTCTTCAATGTAGGCGCACTACGCGCATCGGAGAGAGATAGTGATAGTACTTTAATATGATAATCGGAAAATTCGGCACATTTGTGTGGAAACTGGAGTCGATTTCAGGGGATGAATATGTGATGAGGTGCGCTGTAATGTATAGCTCGAACTGAATAAGAAACTGATTTGTTTTTTCCTTTTATATTGTTTGTACTGAAACTTAAACAGAAACGGTACCTAGAAAAGACGAATGCAATTTATAAAGGAGTTTTACAACGCAGATTTACGTTTAAAGAAGGAAACTACATGGACGTTCGTTTATATATTTACAAATACAAAGGCAGTTTTTTTTAAAGTAATAAGTAATAATATAAATGGGAACATGTGTTTGTTTGCACTCGGGGTGCACAGAAGTGGAAACGAAAAATCAAAGCAGGGGGCCAAGACCCAAAGGTATTCGCTTCTTTGAAGAATCGCCTTACAAAATTTATGGCAACGACATAATCGTTTGTCACGCCTTATATCATTTCCACACATTTTTGTTTCTACAAAGAGGCGAAATTGTTTAGGTATTGGCTAAGCCCCCAAGCCATCTTTGCTTTCGGAATAAAGTTATAACTCCCTCTTCCATCGTTCCGGATGGTTCTCTCTTACGAGCTTTTCAATTTGCGTGAAACACTTTTTTTTTATTTTTTTACTGCCACCAAAAATTGATAAACGCCGCAACAGAAGTTTTTACTCCAAAACTTGTGATAAATCTTGAGTGTCGTATTTTGTCAACGCTAGTCTCTCGAGCTGGCTAAATAAGTGGCCTAGTACATGCCAAAAATCCTAGAACATCTAGACACATTCGCATGCGTGGGGCTCGCCAACTGCGAAATCAAAGAAAACAATTCTTTTGACGGCGACTTCGCATATATTAAAATCAACCTAATTCTGGATTTGCACTGAATATTGCATGAGACAGACGTGCCGTTTGCACACAGAACTGCGGCGACGCAACATAAAGATAACCAGGACACTACGGTGCGTCGCGATGTCGCGTGTTGCAATATATGCGATTTTTGATAAGCATCAGAAATGTTTGGCATCTGCAGCATAACCATCGCAGAAATACGAAAGAATAGAAAAACTGACAGATTTACTTTGTCAATCTGCCATTTTGTCTATCATACTTTAGAATGAAACACTTTATCGATCACCATACTAAGGGCCTGTTTCACCGCTTACTGATAAAGTTACCATTAGGCAATCCATAACTTTTTTGACAGATTCTGTATACAACATCTGTTAAATAAAGTTGTGAAACAGGCCCATAGACTGTTTTTTTTATTTTATTAATTTTTAACACTCAACAACTTCTGTAGACTTCCGCCGTTTGTCCACCAAAACCGTCAACCGAGAACGAGATTATTTTGGCACTTTAAAATGCAACTTTATGATCTAGGCCATAAGTTTCATTTTGTAGCGACATTACTATCGTCAATGTCGTCGCCGTCATTAAAAGCGTAAAGGAAAATGAAACCTGTAGTCTATGTCATAAAGTTGCATTTTATCTGGCCGCAATATTCTCGATTCCGGTTGACGGTGTTGGTGGACAAACGGCCTTAGCGTGAAATTAATTAAAAAAAAGTAACGCTTTTGAATAGACAAAATTATATCAAAAAATCTTAAATATTGGCAATCATGGCACTTGCGATCGATATAAAATCTTCCCTTATGTGACTGCTGTCGCCGATCCGCAGTTCAGTATGCAAGCCACTATGTATCATATCGCGAGCTGACTAGCTGCTGTCGAATTGTGAAAAATAACACCTGCCTGATGGATTCGCTTCTATTGGAATTGAGTTTGAAAATTCGAGACCGTAACACGAGTGTTTCGATAACAGTAGCCTAGTTTCTTGGAAATTCGGTAAGAAATTCTATGCAAGAGCTTACTACTACCAGTATTTTGCCATCATGAGCAAGCTATCTTTACTTTACTAACTTATATTATAAACTAGCTGATGCCCGCAACTTCGTTACGCGAAAATTTGTATATCACGGGTAGCGTACATTTTACCGGGATAAAAAGTATCCTATGTGTTGCTTAGACTTAATAGCTATTATATAAAAAAATATATTCGAATCCGTTCAGTAGTTCCGGAGACTAGCAGGTACGAACAGATAAACAGACAAAAAAAACCAAGTTTTTTACTGTTTCTGATTTTTTTATAGATTCTCCATAATATATCTGTAAAAAAAAGTTATAGATAAACTATCCGACACCTATCAGTAAGCTGTGAAACAGACCCTAAATCTACTAAACCCAGAGCCTCACTGTCTTACCCTTAAATAAATAAATAACCCTTTACCCCTCGGGCTCCCCTCCTACCTCATTAGAGATTATGGGCACACGCGCGCGCAGATAGCGAGTGGTGACTGTGTATCACCTGTTCGCAGCAACTATCGCAGCTGAGATTGTAATAATAATTACGCAAAAATATGGGTAAATACGCCTGAAATAAATAGTAAATAAATTTAAAATATAATAATGTAACTGAAAATACTATAATGTCGGTTTCTAAAGATTTTAGGTAACAATACTTTGATTAGCCAACTACACATTTCAATAATACTAGTCAACAACGACAAAAGCTATAAAACATTTGTAGCTGCCTATACTTGCACTACCCCATTCCACCTCATGTGGTCATATCAACTGAGACAGAGACGCACAGATACAGTGTCGGCCGTCCCTGTCGTACATCACATCATCATCGCTGGAAGAAGGTGGACATAGTAACAATCTCGCTATCTCGTAACATATGTTTTATCGTGTAAAATACGTGCCTACGACACGATATATCCCACGCGCACTAATACCCTTATTCTTATCTGAATATAGCTAAGATGGGCAATTCTCAAGATCTCACATCCTGAGAATTGCCGCCCTGATCTTTAAATAAATAACACTAAACAAGAACACACGTACCAACGTACTGACCGACTGCAACACGGAAGCCGGCCCTCTCACTACGTAGGGGGGTCTCTTGACCCCTTTCGTCTTCTTCGAACGACTGCTACAGGGCAGTCATTTCACCGATGAAGCTAAGACGGTCCTCTAACAGGGACCGGTAGCGTATGCCCATTCGAAAAAAATTAATATACATTAATATTCCGACCATTGGTGTTTCAGTACGCATCCCTCTGCGATAAGCCGCAAAGATAGTGTTAAGACACCAGTATTATGAGTAGTACACCACGTTACGACATGTTTAAGCCCCTACTCTTAATGTAGCAAATTAATTTAAATAAACAGCAAACATAGACAATTTGTTTGAAATAGCAACCACTGATTGTTATCGAGTTTTATAGAACAAATAATCGTTATTTGTTCTATAAAACTCTAATCGAACTAATGTGATTCTAACTGTAATTTAATTGTTATTATTCCATTTAAAATGTATTACTATTCTGTTATGTTTCCCGGTAGATGCGATTTTGTTTTCCTTATTGTATTTAAATATAATTTCCTGCATTCAATCGGGAATGTCTGAGATTTAATACCAGTAATATTAACAATATTTTTATGCTGAATATAATACATATTCATATAATATTTTGTTATTAGTATACAGGGTGTAACTACTTACACAATGGTATATGAATAAGTAAACTAAGGTGTGTAAACAAAATGATAATATTTCAGGGTTCACATACAAAATGTGCGCCTATTTATAGAGTCCGCTGTCAAAGTAGCAGTTCAGAAAGCGATTTTTTTATTTGCATGGGAAAGAACCCGAATAACATGCGTTTTCCTATCATTACGTGCGTATTATGTGACACGTTCAGACTATGCCTCTTGAGATAGAGATTAAGGGTTTTCGTAGATGGTTTCCTAAGGGTAACCGGGTCAGGTGACCCGGTTAGAAAGCAACTACCGTCGCCACTAAAGATAGAAAACAACTGCAGTATCCACGATACTCGCAACGTTAAAAGTGCTACAAGTGTGTTGCCGGCATAAGAACTAAGTTAAATAAAAGAAACACGAGAGGGAATAGAGTTTAGATTAGTAATAGAGGTAGTTTAATTTAGTGATAGAGGTTAGAAAATTGAGCATCCGTGTAGAATTGAAACGAGACGAAACGCATCGCAAGCGTTGCTCCACGCCGGTTATATGTTCATTTTACTAGAGGTCGCCCTGTGGTTGAGATTCCACCATAAATATTCAAATCCATCGTCTAGAAGAGCTATAAAAAACTATAATATATTCTCAATTCAGGCTTCAATTTGGCATACAGGTCACGTTACCAAGCCTTAAAATTTTATTTTTGAAAAAATCAGACTTAATCTATAAACAAAAGAGTTTTTCGTGTCTATATATCGTGCCATGTCCAAATATTTTAGTGTGCGTAATCATTAAACAAAAGGAGGATTAAAGCATATTTTTAAATTATATTCGTATGCTACTCCTCCGTATTAATTGTAACTAGGAGAAATTTTATGCTTTTTATATCTACGCGTCTTTTGTTAAAAGGGGTACAAACTTTTCCGTTCGCGTATTAATATATAGATTTCCATTCCACAGTTCTAACGTGACCTTGCTCTTTCAGCGTGTCGGCTGCGACCTCCGCGTGGGCTCGTCGCGGCGCGTGGACGAGTGCGGGGTGTGCGGGGGAGACGGGTCGTCGTGTTCCCGCCCGCGGTACCACTGGCTCGCCACGCCGGGGTCATTGTGCTCCGCTACCTGTGGAGGAGGTAAGTGGAAGAAGGAAGAAGTTAGTACAGATTCACTCTGTTGTGCGCTCGGCCCTATGTGTGCGTGCTTCCGTTCGTGTGGCAGTGTCGTCCGAGTAAGAGGAAAATATGATAGAATAGACAAACTGAGCTCAAAAATTATTTTTTAACAATAACTTGGTAATGACATGAAAATTAACACCTAAACAAGGCAAAACGGAAGTACAAACATCTTCAAGTGCACACTCTAAACTGAACAAAACGGTCAAAATGAACTGAGACCGGTTGAAATTTCCCTGTCACTCAATGCCGAGACCCTTAAACGATAAGCTTTTTTCAGGACAAGGGCCCTCCCTCGGCCGTACTTGAATATTATATCAAACTCCAATATCTGACAACGGTTTATGCTAATATTACAATTGTAACACCTTGAAATCGGGCGTAAACTTTGGGAGTAACTTAAAAATTTCTATCTCTTTCGAATATAAAATTACTTGTGACATTTTGCTAGTAATCTATGTCACTGTTTACTAGATAAAGACATATATAATAGACTTTTAAGAAAAATATCATTAATACAAAGTTTTTTTTTCCAATATTATGTTGTCGTGTTATATGGTTGTTAGATATGTTATTACTTTTTTTAATGACAATTAGGGGGCAAGCGAGCAGACGAGTTACCTGATGGAAAGCAACTGCTGTCGCCCATGGACACTCGTAACATCCGAAGAGCCGCAAGTACATTGCCGGCCTTTATGAGGGAATAGGGAATGGGAATAGGGGGATTAGGGAAGTTGGGCCACCGGTAAACACACTCACTGAACGAAGCATAGCACAAAGCCGTTTCACGCCAGTTTCCTGTGAGGCCGTGGTATCACTCTGGTCGAGCCAGCCTTAATCGGAATAAGTTGTGGTTTGAACTACAGTTAATTGCAACGTCTATAGTTTAGATATTATAAGTAAGATTCCATATAATTTTGAAAGTCATTTGTTCCAATAAAAGAAAACTTTCATCATTCATTTCCTCACACAATCATAAAAGTAATTGATTTTCGGAATAGTCAATAGTTCGAGTTGGCTCCGCGCCGAAAATCCACAATCTCAATAGATCGCAAGATATCATTAAATGGAAAATTTGTGGGGAAAATAAAACTCCGTCCAGCGAAAACTCATAACCAAGAAACAGACGTATTTTAAAGATTAATCTTTATCGCATTATGACGTAAACGCTAATTCTGTACGTGCTATCCAAAATTGTTATGCTCTTTTACAGTCTAGATGTACCATCGGGAAAATTGATTTATAGCCAGTCGAGGGACATGAGGCTTGGTCAAATTATGTTAACTTAATGTATGACTGTTCGTTCACCACCGCCGTCAACCGAGAACGAGACTGTTTCGGCCCGATAAAGTTCCAACGTATGACATAGACTTTAGGTTTCCTTTTTCACTACTCCACTATAGAGCAGCGACGACATCGGTAGAAAATGAAACCTATATCCTAGATTATAAAGGGGCGTTTCATGTGTCTAAAATAATATCGTTGACGGTGGCGGCGTGCAGTAGACAGACAGCCTAAGTCGTCATCTGTTGGCTGGGTTTGACCAAAATACGAAGGTCCGCCATTAGTATGAAACATCTTGCATTTTTAAAAAAGCTTCATGATTTATACATTCCTTTATTCTTTATACATTACTATTGATGTATTTTAGAAAAGATCACTCACTGTGCTTCAGGAATTTTTAAACGATTAATGTGTTTAATTTTGTTATTTGAAATAATTTTATATTGATAGTCATTATTATCATTATAGAGCAAGAGCCCGTGAGTGCCAGACCTTCGGATTTTCATAAAAGCTGAAAATTTTTCTATGTGTGTCCCTAA
>JAOTAV010084296.1:0-12121 GCA_026546445.1 Cyclargus thomasi | reverse complement strand
AAACCTTCAAGAAGAGAGCGTATTCCCTCTTAAAAGGCCGGCAACGCACCTGCAACCCTGATGTTGCGAGTGTCTATAAAATGCAGTAGTTACTTTCCATCAGGTAACCCGTTTGATCCCTTGCCCCCTTATTTTTATTTAAAAAAAATTACATGTGCAGCATCAGAAAAGTTACATGTGCTAAGCCTCACTATACTTTACCAGCATGCCCACATTTAACCCCCGTCCCTATCTATATAATGAAATATATCAGAATAATAAGATTACTGTCACTACGTCGCCATGACCCTCAAATTATGGATTTTCGTACCCTATTTGGTATTCAGCTTAGGTATGTCTCTCGCCCTAATGTAATATCTAGATTATATTTGTGTACTTATTTTATCGCGAGAGTTTTTGAGGATATTTTTTAAAGTCAAATGCTCAGTGTTACCCCTCTTAGCATTTGACTTTAAAAAATATCATCAAAAACTCTCACGATAAAATAGAGTAGAGGTTTCTTGGGCCCTTAAAATGGTTCGGTCCCAATGTGTAAAGTTGGTCTAGCGAATAAAATAACAAAAAAATTGAGTTCGCAGCTTCTTGTTTGGGGCCGTTTTGGGACAGAGGCCTGTTGGTCTAAGATAAGCCATCGTGAAATTTTTTTCTACAAGTTTATTTGACGATTACGTTTTTTTTGTGTTTGTCGACAAAATTAAAGATATTTTTGTTAATTGTTTTTAACCCGTGCTATTTGTCTACGAACCCTCACATGACAACATTTTGATATTACGAGAAGAGTCGACTTTTTTCCGATGCTAATCTACGAATGAGAAACTAAACACTTTACACTCAGTGTGCTTCGTACATCAAATGTTTTCAAACCACCTAATATTAATTATAAGTATTAGTTAAAAATATCTAAGTATTAGTAATCTATCAGTGTATGAGAAGCCTCAAAAAAGTTTAGACACAAAAATCAAGACAGGGCTCAATTTTTTGTCAGCTTGTGATATTCGCTAACATAATAAAATAATAAAACCAACAATGTTACTGTAACAAAGTGTATTACGAATAATTTGAAAATGAAAAAACTCACTTGGAAAGTTGGCAATTGCAATACGTATTAAAAACGAATGCTCCAAAAACAGTAGCTACCTACCGAACTTTTAATATTAAAAAGTTTCGGCACCAGCTGTGGATGTACAAGCTCTGGAAGAGCACGAAGACAAAATTAAACATTCGCCATCTTTTTACTAACAAAATAATAATTGCATATTCGCAAAAATATACAAGCAAAGCCAGTAGCGGCATAGAGGAGGGAAGTGCAACGCTGGTCGATAATCGCCATAACAAAAAAAAAGTATAGAAAGATTTGAAATTTAATGCAACTTATATAATTTTATATTGAGTTAGTAGCTCGAAGATTAAATTTCATTTCTCTAACTTAAGAAATGGTTAACTTGTATATAAACTTTCAACCCCTATTTCACCTAAAAAGAAAGTCTATTAATAAAAAATAAAACATTGTAAATTTTTTCCCAAAAAAGCCTTCCTATTTAAAAAAATGTACCACAAAGAGTCCGATCCAGTGAAAATATTTTGCTTTGCGCTAGCAACCTTTAAAAAGTATAAGCTCTAATCTCCCCGCCAGTGGAATTCGTTAAGCTACTAATTGTTGGCAACACTGAAAAAGCTGCGGCTGAAGCGACAGTCGCATAATTGATAACACCAACCTCAGATGATTATTACGTTTCATAGCAACTGCCCCTTGTACTCAGATTTGAATTTCCGTCTGTGCTTCTATCTGTTTGACCCATTGAACACCAGCTGATGTTTTTTAAAAACTTTACCAAATTTGTATACAATAACAACACCTCTTAACCAACACCAGTATCTGAGTGGAACAAGCTACCTGAGAATATGATTATGAAAATAAAATACCTGAGAAAATTACAAACTTGAAATCCTACGACACACATTTATCAGCTTTTTAGGTGATAGTGAGCTTACTGATAATAACAATAATAAAACAAGCTAAATGTTTAAAATTCCGCCATAGCTCACACAATAAATATAAATCCAACGACACTGGGAGGTGCCGTTGCATTTATATTTAATCCATCAAGCGGTTTTTAGGCTGCAGAGAGTGCCAAACAATTATACTTATATACATACTCTCGAAAAACATGACCCTCGTTTTGGCGCAGGAAGTCGAGTAACAATCGTTCAACAGACTAGTAATTCTTTTGTATTACTATGAATATATATTGTAAACTCTCTTGAACACTACATAATTGCAAGGTAAGTAAAATAAACTTAGGTATTTTATGTGATAGTCCCTTATAGAACCTTGCAAATAAAAACAAACCGAATCTACTGGATAGTGGATAGCTCACAGCATTTATTTTGTTCGCTGTTACTGCATACACTTATCATCCTGATAGGCTACTATTATTTACATTCGTATCTCCTCTAATTGGTGAGATTTATTTTCCTTTCTAGATTTTTATTCTGCAAGAAACAAACATTCTATAGCATGCTATATCTTTCTTAAAAAGAGGACCCCCCTTTTTGACCTATTTGTGATCCCAAAGTGAAAAAACCGAGCTCTAACTTCAATGGTGTAATATTGAAGTTTATGGTAATTTATTACACAAAAGTAAGTAAAAAAACATTAAGGATCGAATGTTTTCCTGATATAGAGCTTACTGTAAAAGAAGCAGCGCTGAAAGCGAAAGAAATTTTTTTTTGGGATTTGTATGGCCAAGCGCCGCAGCGAGTCCAGTAACATGAGCTTGGCCCTACAAATCGATTTTTTTTTTGCTTTTAGCGCTGCAATTTTCACAGTAAAGTATATCAGGGACACATAAGACTTTAGGGATTGTCCCTAAAGTTTTATAACTTATTTTTGTTACACCTGTATACTACCAGAGTAGACCTGATAAGCATTGTCCTGCGGGGCTAATATGTGAATGTAAACCACTCTCAAGGGTCAAGTACCTTGATGACATAAAAAACATCAAAATCGATCCAGTCGTTTAGGACGAGCCATTTCGGCGGTCGCATAGTAGGACTTGCTGTCGTTAGCATAATGATAAATAAAATAAAAAAAACAGCAGCCTCAGTTCCTAAGCAGACTTAAATGAGGAATCTTCATCGAAACTGAGACTGCCATCCCACTGCGGATATGTGGAACTCGCTACGGCCGGTCGACCGCTGCCTTACCCACTAAAACTCTGTGGAGTGTGAAATATGTCACTTCACACTTGCTTCGTCGCAGACGCTTGTGCTTTATTAGCATAGTAAAATTAAAAAAAAAGTCAAAATATGGCAGGTCCTACTTACTAGACATGTAATACCAGCTGTCAATGTCATAAGCTGTCATAACAAAGTGGTGTTGTTTGCTTTTGATAGCAGTTTTCTTTTTATCCTTCCTTTAAAATAACTATAAATTCATATTATGTAATAAAATGGAAGTAAACACAATAAATAAATTTACGTGCCGTGCTTGCCTTGACAGAAAATGTGATGAAATATCTGTATCGTTGGCGGGAAATGAAGCTATGTTGACATTGTATCAATATTGTATTGATATCGTTGTAAGAGTAACTTTTTACCAAAATAGTAATAAGTATAATAAATTGGATTGGAGTTGTGTCGCCCTACAAGCATATTACCAGAAACAATTGCTGTGAAAACTATGTTCTGTTCAACGTCGTGCTAAAAGTCGCCTAGGTCGTCTAGTCGTCCTTGCTTTAGGCTTTAAATTTCAGTTTTGCGCCAAACATTATCAGTCTGGTTGTTTCAAAGCTTATTTTAAGATTACAAACACTTTTTATATATACTAGGAATAGTATCGTTTATCTCAAAAATATTTTTTTTATTTCGTATGAATAGATGGAAATCAAGAATAATATTATTCTTGGCTATGTTACTAATGTAAATGATTTACAGGTTGATCTGACTATTCCACCACTAAGAGTGTGCAAAGAGTGCGTAGAAAAAATGGAAAACTTTGCAAAGTTTAAACTAAAGTGTATAGAATCTGAAAACTATTGGAAGAATTCTGTGAACATAGTAAGTTCTTTTTGTCCATAAATACATCATCTCTTTAAAAATTGTTAAAGAACTTAATTAGTTTCCATTAATCTTACGATATGTCACCCCTATAACACATTATGTAAAAGTTGTTAGCTTATTTTCTACTTTATATTTTTTATGTTATTTAAATAATTATGTCTGACGGATTTTACTTACAAGTATTTATTATTTCAACCTAACAATTAGTACAAACTACAGAATAAATAACTTTTGAAAGTTTTGCTCAGAGTTTAAATAATGAAGATGGGTTGGAAAATGAAACG
Source organism: Cyclargus thomasi (assembly GCA_026546445.1). Classification (NCBI taxonomy): domain Eukaryota; kingdom Metazoa; phylum Arthropoda; class Insecta; order Lepidoptera; family Lycaenidae; genus Cyclargus; species Cyclargus thomasi. The sequence goes on along the minus strand of JAOTAV010084296.1, from coordinate 7,775 downwards.
GTGGAAACAGATTTTGTTGACATTACTATAAAAGAAGAAGGCATTGAAAATAATTATCGTAAAAGTAAAGAATGTGATAATACATATTCTGAATATGAATCATCCTTATTTGATTGCACACAAGAAACAGAAAGTTCCAGAAGACAAGTTTTATTAAAGTGTCAACAAAAAAAATATGAATGTACCATTTGCAAGCGAACATATAGTAAGTAATTTTTTGTTCTATGAAATAAATATTAACTAATTTACTAGTTAAAATGATAAATAAATATTACCTTTATAGTAAAAGTGTAAGATATGTATGAAGTATAGGAAGTATAAGAAAAATACTTTAAAATGTTACATTTATTTTTTGAACTTAAAAAAATCAAGTTTTACTATTCAAATATGGACTATTCCACTGCTTTAATTAAATGTACTATTCACAATTGATACTTTGGACCCTAACTAGTGTAATAAAACATCAATAGGGAATATGCATATAAAACAAAATTTATTGAATGCAAGTTTTTTATGATAGCGGGCTGAAATATATACAATATGACAAAAAATGACAGATTTCTGTTGAGAAGTGAGTAAGTTTTTTACCCATCTCTTTTTCTTAAAACATAATTTAGTATGAACATTGTATGCAGCTTACAGACATCACAGTGAATATCTGATCCCTCTAACAACTTTAATGGCTTAAAACTTTGTCATTTTCAATTCTATCAAAACTAATTGGACTACATCGTTTTTCATAATTTCTATTGTTAATAGATTTATTTAAACAAAGAATTAAAAATCATGCATAAGACTTTTAAAGTTTTTTTTTTTTGAGGAAAAAAAACAGAGCTCTTTGCCTAGAAGAGAGTGAGCAGAAAGTGAGTAGAGTTTAAGTTAGTCCTGCTGATAACAATAAAAATAAGTTATTTATTATATATAAGTTATTTTAAAATATAATTCTCTAGCATCAACTTTTTTGATGAATATTGTTATTATAAAATATATTATTGACTTTTTTTAGAGTTTTGTACTCAAATAGTACAAATGGGATCCTATTGATAAGGCTTCAATATCTGTCCATCTGTCTGTCTATGTGTCTCCAGGTGGACAGTAAAAGCTTTTTAAATTTTCAGAGATTATGTTTTTTTGTTTCTGTAATAGCAAACACTAAAAACAAAATATATCTCACATTATTAATAAAGAGGAAAGGTTTTTATTTTTGTATGTTTGTTATGAATAAACTTAAAAAAGTTCCAATTAAATTAATGAAAGATCCAATTTTTAAAATTCTTACACTATTAAATTGCTTCATTATTACAAACTGACATAGACATAATATCATGTGAAAAATAGGCAAAGTACGAGTTGGACTCACTTAAGAAAAGTTCTGTATATAGGAAATAGCTAACATAATATAGGATACTTTTATCCGTATATTATATATTAAATAAAATAAAAAATCTCGATTAAATTCTCTCGTGGGATAAATCATTTCCACGCAAGGATATATTTTTTTAAGCTTGCGTGGAATTGATTTTCATGCAACAAACCGGTTTTTATGTTTAGATTAATATTACCTATATATCTATCTAGTAACTATATATCTAGATGTAGTAAATAATAGAGACCTGCAGCTTTCTGCTTGGCTAGCATCAATCTTTTTTCGTTTATTGCGTCCACGGCGATATTTCATGCATGCACAATGGGCAGTATGTCAGTCGTGACGGTGTTGTTATTGGGTCACATTGTTCCAACTCGGACCGTTGTCTCTGCGCTTTTGTGAAGTTCATCTAGATACAAATTGTTATTGAGTCAACCTTTCGGTATTAGTTTTGATTGAGATGTCGAGGTTTTTTTGCTCTCGCGACGCTTGTCCAATTAAAACTGGCCAAGTGCGAGTTGGAGTTGGGTTGTTGCTCACGAAGGGTTCCGTACTAGTGGAGAGCGAAGAATTGAGGAAACTTATTTCCGAAAGTTAATAATCCTTAACAGATGACGTTGTATCAAGCGATAGCGCGATGTAAACGTACTGCAGCGCCATCTTGTATCAAAAGGAAAAAACGGATATGAAATACGTTAGTTGTATCTTAAAAATTTTATTTATTTTATTTTTAGTATTTGTTGTTATAGTCGCAACAGATATACATATTCTGTGATAAAGTCAACTCCCGTTCTTGAGATACAGCCTGGAGACAGACAGAGACTGGAAAGACATCGAAGTCTCAAGAGAAAAGTTATTTTACCTTTTGGGTACGGAACCCTAAAAACTAATTTCTTATTTTGTTCTCTTGCTAAAACTTAAGAACAACCTACCTTGTCAAATGGTAAAACGGGGCCCTATTACTAAGACTATAAAGACTTTGATGTCTGTCTGTCTGTCAGTCAGTCTGTCTATTTTTCTGTCTATTTGTGTTGCCGCTATAACAACAAATACTAAAACTATAATAAATGCAATAAATAAGAGGGGCGCTCATGCAACAAACATGATTTTTTTCCCTATTTTGTCTATAAATTAATAAATGGCAACTGGCAGGCCCTTGGAATTTACACAAAATACTAAATTGAATAATTACAAAACACACACATTTTTCCAATGTTTGCTGATACGGGAACAAAATGGTACGGGACGGGACCCTTCGTGCGCGAGTCCAAGTCGCACTTGGCCGATTTTTTCTTACAGCTTACTATTGTGTCATTGAAAATTACCTTTCAGAGTATTCAAAATGTTTCATTAATCACAAATGCTTAGGCAAAAAGCTGTGCAGTAACGAAGCTAATATTGGTAATGAAAAAAATAAAAAAGGCCTAAGTGTAAAGGACACATCGAATACAATAAAACAAGAGATAGATAAGGAAGAAATAGAAAATGGTTGTGGTGAATACATTACATTTAATATGGGTGAGGCCGACTGTAGACGTACGTTTTACGTATTAGGTTTCCTAAATCGTAATGCGAAATTCCGCATTCGAACACCCGATTGCATTGAATAATTTTTTTTTATAAAAATAAGGGGGCAAACGAGCTAACGGGTTACCTGATGTAAAGCAAGTACCGCCGCCCATAGACACTCGCAACATCGGTGTCGCAGGTGTGTTGTCGGTCCATTTTCTTTTAAATAATTAGTGGAACTACATTAACTAGCGCACACGGACACTTTTTTCGTACGCAACGAATTCCGCATTTAATACATTCTGGTGTCCGAATGCGGAAAACGAATTCGGAAATGTACGTTTTGCAGTGGGCCTAACAGAGATTTTTGCTTTTAAACTTTGTATCTTTTATTTCTTTGACCTTTGCAACTTTGTATTTTTCTAGGGTTGTGCGATTTATGTTTTAATGATAAGAGTGAAGTAAGTGACCATCTGAACGAGCACTTCTCAGATAATAATTTATTGAAATGTAAAATATGTGGATATAATGGACCGGACTCTGCGAGGATGGTTTCTCACAGGTGCTTGGCTTTTTCATTCAAGTATCTTTTACCGCGCTGGCTTTGCTCGCGTTAAGAATTATTATGATTTCGCTCAATATTGGCGGTATGGTTCATTAACCCTCTGTGAAAAAAATTGTCATTTTCATACAAAACGCGATTGTCGACAAAGTGTTGTCCTGTCACTTTGTTGTTGACAATCGCGCTTTGTATAGAAATTTGATAGAGGGTCAATGAACTATACCGCCAATCTTCAGCGAATTCGCTCAAGATTGGCGGTATAGTTCATTGACCCTCCATCAAGTTTATATCATGCATATCTCCCCGTTCATCGCTCTAAAATAGTTTTAATATTTCTTTGACCCCGGATACTATCCTAATTATTTTTTTCTATGATATTTATTGGGCAAGCGAGCAGACGGGCTACCTGATGGAAAGCAACTGCCGCCGCCCATGGACACTTGTAACATCCGAAGAGTCGCTAGTGCGTTGCCAGCCTTTATGAGGGAATAGGGAATGGCAATAGGGATACGGGATTAGGGAAGTTGGGCCACCGGTAAACTCACTCACCGAACGAAACACAGCACAATGCTGATTCACGCCAGTTTTCTGTGAGGCCGTGGTATCACTCCGGTTGAGCCAGCCCATTCGTACCGAAACATGGCTCTCCCACGGCAAATTACTCACAGGTTTTTATAATAAATGTTTGAAAAATTCGACGTATTTTGTGATTTTATTATTTCAATCCTTCCTGAGCCTATATGCCACTTATCAATGCTCAAACGGGCCCTGAGGTTCTCAAATTAAAAACATGTGCAGGTTCAGTCACGTCAACCAAAGCGTGTGGTGTCACATTTGCGATCGGCGCTTAAAGTCAGCAAAAATACTGGAGTACCACTACAGATCGGTGCATCTCCAAAAACCAGGCCAGTGCCCTTACTGCGGTAGGGTCAGCAAAAACTACCACAGCTGGCGGAAACATGACAGGCTACATACGGCGAGCAAGATGTTTGTGTGTGACCTTTGTGATAGGAGGTATGTGCTTTATAGATGACAACTTTTTTTTTAAGGAAATTGTAAAAGGAATTGTCGCTTACGGCCACTTACGTAAAGGGCATTGTTTTAAAAGCGACCGCGCCTGAAGGAGGGTAATATTTTTCGAAAGCATGTATGTTGTTTGGCACGCTCTGACGCCTAAACGTCTTGATTTCAACGTATGAGGTATCGTTAGATTCGTATTGATGATATATAGTGACAAGTGATAGGGTACAAAATGAATCAAAAAATCATGATGGTGGATTTACAAGTCAAAATTGTGAGGTTGCACAAATTTTTTAGGTCGAGTACTTTTTTATATAAAACTAGATGATGACCTCAACTCTGTTGCGCCAAAATTCTTTACATTCAAAGTATATCTATACCAGATTTCAGCAAAATCAATTCAGCGGTTTGGGCGTGAAGAAGTGACAGACAGACTGATAGACACTGTCGAATTCGTAATATTAGTATGGTAATTCTAGGAACTATGAATAAAATCTTCAATGACATGTATCAAACAATATTTATGCAAATTTTGTATCAGTTCGGAACGCGTTCTCCCATACTAACTTTAACCCCTGTTTTTACTCCCTTAGGAAACGAATTTTGAAAAATCTCTTCCTTCGCCATACGTAGAGCTCCCCCCCAAAATTTCATGTTTCTACGATTAATGGTTTAGGCGGTACGTTGATTCTTAAATGCTTATAGATCAGGACAAAGAATTTTATATAAATGTATTTTATGTGATTTATGGAATTTTATGTAATGTAATATAATGATATACAGATTATATATCTTGCAGGTTTTTATACAAAAACCAAATTGTGGCCCACATGATCGACCATTCGGATGTACGTGAGTACACGTGTGAGACATGTGGAAAAGGATTCAAACGACCAGCTACCTTGAGAGTAAGTATTGTTGTTATTGTTATTGTTGTTACCTGTGCCACTTAACTAGGCACATGACCTTGACAAAGTTATTTTAGAAATATAAAAAAAAGCCAACTAAGTATCCAGAAACTACAACATAAAACTAGCCAATAGTTTTATGCTTGTATCGGTTACAATTGGCTAGTTCTCTGTTACTATTTTTTTGGATATTTTGTTATATTTTTTTACACTTTTCCAAAATGACTGTCAAGGTCATGTGCCTACAGCCTAGTTAACACAGGTTAATAGAAAAAATGTGTGAAAGAATCACGTAACTTACGATTTGAAAACTCCCGTTTTCATGCTTGGGAAGTTTGATAAAGTTCATATAAGTTGCTATATGAAAAATGTATAATTAAAGTTATTTTGTAAAATCTTACTTACCCGGTTTTTCCATCTCATGTCTTCTATTATGACAAACTAACAAAATTTTGAAAGGAATGGAAAGTGCGTACAAGATTGTTATATAAATAGACATTATTTTTAACCGACTTCAAAAAACGTTTCTACGTATAAGAGGTTCTATGTTCGGCTGTATAAATGTATTTTTTTAATTTTTTTTATAGATTCACATAGAAAGCATTCATAAGCCGAACAAGTCCGTAACATGCGATCATTGCAACAGAAGTTTTAAGAACGAAAAAAAGTTGAATCTGCACCTGAAGAGATTGGACGACAAAAAGCCTTACCAGTGTCCGGTGTGCTCGAAAAGGTACCGGCTAGAATGCTACCTGAGGTACCACATGTTCTGGCATACCGGAGAGAAGCCGCATGTCTGCGAGATATGCGGCTTGAAGTACAAGCAGAGGGCGCATTTGAACGTCCACATGCGGAAACATACGGGGGAGAGGCCGCATAAATGCAACATATGCGGTAAAGAGTTTGCGACGCCGCAGCAAGTGAAAAGACATTGGAACGTACACAGCGGTTCACAGCTCAAGTGATGATGAACACAGATTATACGACTGACAGACAACAAAGAAATCTGCTCGAATTTCAAACGGGATATTTGTACGGTTCAGCAGGTCGTTGAACTCGTACGTTTTGCCCAATCATCATATTTGTACATATAAATGTAAGCGTTAACAATAAAATAAAACACATTACTATCAAGCATAAGCTGGGTGTTATTCAATCTCCATCATCACTATCAGCAAGCATATCAGCAGCACCCAGCAACTAGCATCTTAACATCCAGCATCCGTCATCCCAGTATCTAGCAGCACTAGCATCTCTATCAAAGGGTAACCCGCCTACATATTTTTTTTGCTTCGTAAGGAGAAGAATCAGCAGTAGTAAAAAAGAAACATCTCTATCAGAAGGGTTCCTCTACAACATTCTTGTCGTGGGAGAGCCCTGATCCCAAGGCTTAACCCGCAGGGCTAGGGTGGCTAGGTCATAAACACATACACACACAACATTCTGACATATCTTAGTTATTAAGGACCAAATTCCTTATTGTCATAATCTACTTTAAATTGTTTTACTTATTGCTTGTAAAGTAAACTTAGGAGGGGGGGCCTGGTGACCCTTAAACAGGGCAACCTAGTTAGGGCACCCGTCTCCTGCTATATTATTTTGTAACTTATATTGGCTGTAAAAATTGTAATGTGGGAGAACACAATAAAGATTTTGAATCGACCGGAGTGATCACCGGCCTCACCGAAAACTGGCGTGAAACTGCATTTTGCTGTATTTCGTTCAGTGAGTGAGTTTACCGGTGGCCCAATTTCCCTAATCCCCCTATCCCTATTACCTATTCTTTTTTTAAGAGGGAATTAGTCCCTCATAAAGGCCGGCAACGCACTTGCGACTCTTCGGATGTCACGAGAGTGGGCGATGGCAGTTGCTCTCCATCAGGTAACCCGTCTGCTCGTTTGCTCCCTAAATAACATAAAAAAAACAATTCCAACCAGTGGACTATAATGTCATTTCGCGATTGTAAGAGTAGGACACCTTTATTTATTAACCTTTTCAAAAACTAAATTCAGATAAAACGCTACTTTTGGTAAATAGTATAAATTATATAAGTATGCCAGTTATTTTTCAACTGCGGAATGTTAAAGGATTGTTTTTTTAATAACTCTTACAACCTCAACCTCTGTGTATCAAAATATATAAAAATAATTTTACTTACTGTTTTTCATTGTAAAATCTTTATATAAAGAATTCTTCTATGAGTGTGTATGTCACTAAACTTCTCTTAAACGACTGGACCGATTTCGATAAAATTTTTTGTGTGTCAAGGGGATCTGAGAATGGTTTATATTCACAAAATAGCTCGGCAGGACAACGTCTGCGGGGTCAACTAGTCCTACTACTATTATAAAGGCGAAAGTTTGTAAGTATGGATGTATGGATGTATGGATGTTTGTTACTCTTTCACGTA
>JAOTAV010084285.1:0-12122 GCA_026546445.1 Cyclargus thomasi | reverse complement strand
CGATGGTCGATAATAAGTATTATAGTAACGAAAATAAAGTTCAAATTTATATCACACTGAAACTACGCTTCGCTTCGTTGCCCTTCGCCACTTTTGCGGTGTGAGTTGAGTCTAATAGTTTAATTTAGAGCAGCTGTACCCTAGTGGGTAAAACCTTTGGTACGCACTCGAGAGGGTGCAGGTTCGAACACCGGTGGAGGCGTGTATGAATGAAACATTTTCCGATCTCAAGTACATAATACGTATGCTCATTGCCGTGGGAGAGCCATGCTTCGGCACGAATAGGCCGGCTCGACCGGCCTAGTTATACCACTACTCCTGTGTCGCGTACAGTGAGTGAGTTTACTGGTGGCCCAACTTCCCTAATCCCCCTATCATAAAGGCCGCACGACGCACTTGCGACTCTTCGGATGTTACGTGTATACATAGCCTTCCTCGATAAATAACCTAACCAACACAAAAAGAATTTTTTAATTCAGGCCAGTAGTTCCTGAGTTTAGCGCATTATAGACAAACAAACTCTTCAGCTTTATATTATTATAGATCTTTATAAACGAAACAATATTTTTTGTTCGTTCCAGATCTGAGATGAATACTGCTATAACTTATAAGGTATCTAAATAGCAGGGGTCTGTTGGTCCACCACGAGTTTAAACCAATAGTATTTATTACTCGATACCGAGTGCCGAAAGTGAGTTTTTTTTTTGACATTCGATAGTGAACGCGTTTCGCGTTTTTTATATAGGATTACATCATAATACATACATTACAATCAGAGAAGTTAAAACAGATACAGATCGCGGATCTAAGTATTTTGGTCGGGTTATGTCAAACACAACCGACAGATTACGGCTTATATAGAATGTACATATACCGAACCAAATGACGTAGGTCCGTCAACTGACATTCGACAGTGAACGCGTTTCGCTAGGATTTTTATATGGGATTTGTGCGTGTGTCCGTGAGCATCGCTAGATGGCGCTGTACAAATCCCATATAAAATCCTGTGTAAACACAAAATGCGTTCACGATCGAATGCCAAAAATCTCACACTCGGCATACTGATAACGTAATTCTAGCTCCGCATGTGACCGCTAGAGGCGCTGTACTAAAAATTTGAGTAATCGGTATCGAGTCTCGATAAACACTATTGCTATAAACCCATGGTGGAGCTAGTGTTATCTATATCATATAACCGATAATATATATGTCGCAGAATCAGATGGATTAGGATCCGCACAGTCGCCATCGGTGTCCGACATGATCAATCTTCACACAGTCAGTGCGCACACCCGGCGCAGGCGATATTTTCCAGAGCAAGAAAACGTGACACACTAAGGAAAGAACGCACCACTGACAAGTGTCCTTGACGTTAATATCAGACAACTGACAACTAGCAGTTTGACAGCTATAGAGTATCCGGCACAATTACCTTTTTAATTACTTTTTATTACATCCGACACGGCCATTCTGATTATAAACGCGCTCTCGCGTTTTCTTTTGACACTTAATAAGTCCAGACGGGTTATCGCTTACAATATACGAGATTACAGTGAGTTTTTCATCACACGTACACAGTGCTAAGCGTAACAGCTTTAATCACGTTATAATTTCAAACCTAGTAAAGATTCTAGTCAAACCTCGGAGCTTCTAACGTCACCCGTTTGCTAGCGTAACACATAAGCAAGCGTTATAGCTTTCAGCATCAACTATGAATATCAAACATTCTCAAACTTAATTTCACTGCAAAGCGTAGCAACTTTCAGCAGGTCGAAAGACAAAGCGATGAGGCTTTCAGTCCACTTCTGTAAAGCGTAGCAGCTTTCAACTTAAGTCCAACTTCACAGCAAAGCGTTGCAGCTTTCAGCAGGTCGGAAAGACAAAGCGATTAGGCTTTCAGTCCACTTCTGTAAAGCGTAGTAGCTTTCAACTTAAGTCCAACTACACAGCAAAGCGTTGCAGCTTTCAGCAGATCAGAAAGTCAAAGCAATAAGGATTTCAGTAAAGCGTAGCAGCTTTCAACTTAAATCAAACATTTTACTTCTGTAAAGCGTAGCAGCTTTCAATTTAAATCAAACATTTTACTTCTGTAAAGCGTAGCAGCTTTCAACTTAAATCAAACATTTTAACAAACGACACACACGTCTTTTATTAGGAAATCAGCATTCTAATAATTAGCAAAATTAAACAAACATTAAGGATAAGATACAATAGAAACACGTTTTAATCTAAGAATCATTGGAAGATGAGAAAACGTTGACCGATTTCGCTTGCCATTTTAAATCTTTACATTTTTTTTTTGATTTTTCATCGCACTGTCTAGTAAAACAAGTTGATTCCGAATGTCCAGTCTTATTACAATAAGAACATTGAGTAATATTTTGCTTATTACTAAACTTATCGACTGACTCGGAAGGACGTGGGTCCTCGCGTTTAAATTTATTACACAACTCTAAGCAATGTCGCTTCAAATGGCCGGTCTTATTACAATAATGACAGCGACGCTCGGTAAGGGGCTCCTCTAGTTTGGATCGCTTGGGAGTTTCACTATCAGACATAACGGAGATATGTTTTAAATTTTTTATCTTAGGGTACGTATTTAAATGTCTATCAAATGTCACAAAACTGGTAGGCGTGTTTTTAAGTAAATCAGTGCGTACCTGAATATCAGTGATGCCGGAGATCACCACCTCAATTTTGTTGGACTCACCCCAACCTGTGTCCAACCGGTCAATAAGCGCCATTTTGTTCATTGAATACTCGATGTACGTCGCTGCCTGGTCGCTCGTGTACTCCACCATGTCGCAAAACAAGTCGTAGAATCTCCTTGTTGAGATGAACTGCCGCGTGAGCCTCTCCTTCAATTCTTCCCAAGTCTTGCATAGCGGGTACGACATTGCTGCCCATTTCTTGGCACGACCCTGCAGTCGAGTGAAAGCCGCATTCCTGGTTTCATAATCCGTCCACGAGTTGCGTTGTTTATGGTTCTCAATCTCGTCGCACCATTGTCCTGCAGTAAATTGACACTCGTCCGGATCAAAAGGAGGTAGATAAATTTCGCTCGCTTTCAGTTTTCTGCAATCTGCAGAAATCGTTGAAGTCGATTTGGAATTTTGAAAGCCCGCCATCATATTTTGGAAAAACAAAGACCAATTTTCAGGTGAAGGGACGGTATTTTCTTTTTTCTCCGATGTTGCAGGACCCACCACGTTTTCTCGTAGATATTCGTGTTCCAGCCGAAAATATTCTTTGCCTTGTGAAGCAGCCATTGAGGTAGGCACATGGGATATTTTTGAGGCGTATCCCACCGCTGCTGTCGCAGTATCAGATGGATTAGGATCCGCACAGCATATATATTTAAGGGAGATAAATTTAGGGTTCCTTCTTAAGTTATTATTATAAATGTATAATATTAATTACAGTGTAATCTAGTATTTCAAAAGGAATCTTATAACGAAACATCCTACTTCTTACTAATATTACATACGCGAAATCTTGTGAGTTTATGAGACTGTGTATGTTAGCTACCACCATGGATTACACATAGTGTAAGGTTGAGCATGTCATTGAACTCGTGCGTTTTGCCCAATCATCATATTTGTACATATAAATGTATACATTAACAATTAAATAAAAACACATTTCTATCAAGCATCAGCTGGATGATAATTAATATTTATCATCACTATCAGCAAGCCTATCATCAGCAGCACCCAGCACCTAGCATCCGTCATCCAGCACCTAACAGTAGCATCATCAAGCAAGGGTAAGCCCCACATATAGACTACATTTAAAAAGTTAATCCGACTGTCTGTAAATACAGACAGAAACAAAATTGTTTCCCTGTCTGTTTAGCTATTGTGCACGATTCACGCAAATTTTCAAAGTCCACGCGTGCGAAGCCACTGGCTAAAGCTAGAAACTACAGCTAATGCTCAAAATTTAAGATTTGCTAAAATGACGTTGGTTAACTATTCTATGTAATTTCCTAAAACTCAAAGTAATATTTTCCCACAAACCGTTCTGGTATTTGCACAAAATATTAGCACAGACAAAACTAACTGGTTTCAAACGTTTTTTTTTGTTCCAAGTTAAATTTAATGTTTATTTTATAAAACGAGGTTTACTTTAATTTTATTTTATGTTGTAGATGTACTAGTAATGTAAATCTGATAGTAGTAAATGAAATAAATACATTCATCACAATAGGTACTATAATATTTTTATTTTCAGTTTCGGATGACTAACCATAAACCAAGTCATCGTTAATAAAAACACCACTAATCGCTTTGATATAGAGCATACCATTATAATAGTTGGTAAGTTATTTTATAAAAACAAAAGACAATTATTGTTCAAGTGACCAATTATAGTCTGAAGAAAACTCCGGACTTATAATAAAACCGTATATAGCACTTTACTTAAAACGGATCCCTTTTAAGTAAACTTTATCTCTCTTGATATGTAGAAGTATTCTTACGTTTAAATCTTTCTCTAGAAAGCTGTCTCTATTAATAAAACTTGGTGTGTTTCTCAAAAGTTTCCCGCAAAGTCACGTTCTGTCCCTCGCATGCGGCAGACATGTCACTTCAAGTGACATATCGCGGGTGACATGTTGCTTACATTATGAATTGCGTGACAAGACAGTTTTAAGATTCATCTATCTCGTAAAATATCTGTACAGCTTAAGAGTGACATATGAAAATTGTTGATTTTTAAAATAATGATTTATGAGGTTTTATGCCGTGCGGAAAAAAGTTGTTGGAAATTAATTATTACTTCCTTTCACATGCTCACCGTCGCCATACGGTCGTTTTTCCATATATAATAGTGACTCTAGAGCTTCGGCCGATGACCGGGTGACGCCCATGTTTACATACCATAAGCACGGCGTCACAGCAATGTACAGACTAGTAAAGGTATAGACGCTTTTACATTCATGAACACGGGCGCAATACGTCACAGCAACCTATAAAGAAATAAATAAAATTTCAGGCCAATATTAGTCATAAAAACTATTAGTAAAATGTGTTAGTAATAATCAATAACTTAATCGTCAAGCGAAAAACCTACTGATCGGACGCGACTGACAGCGGTGATCTAGATAATAATTGTACATTGATGTGTGCAAACTATAAGGTGTAAGTCAGGGACGTTTTGTATGGGCTGTTAGCCACGTTTGACGTCAGTCACGTAGGTATTTATATGGGCTGTCAGCCGCGTCCGTTCAGTTTGTTTTTAGCTTTAGTATAGTTATACAAGTTGTTATTTATTATTTTTTTTATTTCATACCTAAACTATGCGTATAAAAAAAGGGATATGCCACGGTAGTGATTGAATGTTCTTCTATGTTACAAATTTGCGATCAAACCAGTTTTTTAAGTATTCAAAAAAAGTCCAAAATACACTACCAAAATTATTATTCAAGCCTAGCCACTAGTAAACTGTATTTTCCTTTTTATTTAGATTAGGCATTACCATAAACATAAAACTGGCTGAGAAGTAATGTAAAAGGGGTTGGTAGTATATTTTTAGACATTACCGCTTGGGTTTTCCCGCGGGAGTGAACAGAAGGTGTACAGCGATCAATAGTGTACGGTTATATTGTGATAGTATTATCAAAATAGACAAAACCAACCAGTATGTCGAATTAGAAGTGTTTTCAAAATTAATTGCTTTGAAGGTGATCAATCTGTGCGCTTCGTGCTACGAAGTTTGCTAAAGTGCCGGTTTACACTTAATTTAGTTAAGTTGCGAGTTAACTTGCGGGATCGACGAGTTTCGTTATTTTTGGCGTTTGAACGGTAAAATCTAGTTAAGTTGTAAGTTGTTAATTAAGTAGGCTTAAATAGAACGCGATCCTATTTTGTGGCGAGTTAAGTGTGAAGTGCCATCCCTCTCGTGTCTCTCGCACCCCGCCAACTTAACTCACCAGTCTGTAGACGTTTGAGTTTAGTGCTGTTCATATTATAATATTTAATTTATCAAAAATATTAATATAATAGTTATTTAGTTGAGTAAAATGTTAAATGTAATTAGTTTGTAGGCAATAATTGAGCAATTTATGGAGACTTATCTTGTTATCGAACCAGCAACTTATGATGAATTAACTCGCCTGCGTTTGAACGTCACTTAATACTTACTTATTAATTTTTAGCTGACCGTTTTATTAACTCGATACTGTAATTAAATGTAAACTAGGCCTTAGCGACACTCAGTTATGACGCCGCTTTGTCACTTTTTTTGAAGTCAGCCTACTGGTTACTTTTATCTATTGTAGTTTTACTCATCAAACGTTTACCTATATAAATTTATGTACCTATATAAATATGTTTAAAAAATCCACAATGAAACATAATATAACCTACTTGTTTTGGAAGTCTGTTAAAAATGACACTTTATCTGGTGCAGCCAGACAATAAAATATAAAAAAAGAAAATTTGTTATTGTAACCGGACGGCAATTTATCTGACACATTTCAACCTCGTGCATCATGTAAAACGCTTCACAATTCGCGTGTCTTTATATTTTCTTTTATCTGTTCGGCTACCCACATCCAGCTCCAATATGTCACGGGCACAAACGAATTATTATCAAAGCGCCTCACTAACGAACCGAGGCTCTTTATTGGCTATATTTTTTATTTCCACACGTCCCGAAAAATCTTTGCTACGCAAACGTTCAGTGTTGGAAAACGTGACGTAGTTGGAATAGAAAACGTTTCAATTAGTCATAACGGTAAAAACATCACGTGAAAATATGTCGAAATGAAATGTTGGAAATAACATTAAATGATATTTAGGGGGCAAGCGAGCAAACGTGTTACCTGATGGAAAGTGACTGCCGTCGCCCATTGACACTCAAAACATCCGAAGAGTCGCTAGTGCGTTGTCGGCCTTTCATGAGGGAATAGGGAATGGAGGATTAGGGAAGTCGGGCTACTAGTAAACTCACTCACTGAACGAAACACAGCACAACGCCGTTTTACGCCAGTTTCCACTCCAGTCGAGCCGGCCCATTCGAGCCGAAGCATGGCTCTCCCACCGCAAATCCAAACATTAACTAATGGTCCGAGAGCTGGTTATAATTTTTAGATAGGCATTTGAGTCAAACTGCCCATCGTTTGTTACTCATTTCTGCAGTTCCATATTCAGGTGTTTAAATAAGGTTTCAGCTTGTCTCAAATACCTACTCGAAAATTTGCATATATTAGTAAGAGATGTTTTGTGATACATATTTTTCTTACTTTATTTTAAAAGAAAAGAAACACTTTTCCCCTCATTATAAAGCTATATTTGCCAAATGTTTGCCTTAAGACCACTAACGACGAGTGTTTTAATTAGCATTTAAGCTGAGAAATTTGTACGTTTTTATTGAAACATTTAAGCTCTAACGAGAAAAATGTTTCATTGCTTAGTAGTAATTACTTTTTAGCGTTAGAAAAACTGTTTCAGTGCCATATTGTTTATTTATGTTTTAGTTTATTACCTCAATAACGTCCCAAAGTAATTTCATCGTAGCGAGCTTAAAACTTCTTTTATTTTTTTCTTTGGGTACGCAAGAAAAATGAACGACTCGTAATTTTAATAGCAGGTATCGGATTGAATAAAGATTGTAAGATCGAGCAAACCTAGCGTGATGTGAAATGGCTTCCTGATTGCGGGGGTTTTTATAATACGATTTTAGTACGACAGATTCGTACACGGCCCGAAAAAGGTCCAATTTGAGTGCTTTCGCAAACTCATCAACCTTTGATGGTTTCGGCCTTATCCGGTACATCACAAATTTATACCTCAATTTAAAATTCATTGTATAAGCGTTCGCCGTTTCATATACAAAGTTCAGTTTATATACCAACTGAACGAAAGAGTGATTCGGTCTGGAGCAGTTTTGACGAGAATTACATATTTTTTATTAATTAATCTTGTCCTATAAGATAAATTAATTAGTAATGCCATAGTACACAGTTGAACGTTATTATATGCACAGTATGCGTAGCACAAAGTTCGTTGCGCACTGTACCTATTTAGCACATAATTATAGTTCGTAGAGCACAGTACGTAGCACATAGTTCGTAGCGCATAGCATGTAGCTCGTAGTTCGTCGTACATAGCACGGAGCACATAAAGTATAGTACCTAGCACTTAGCACGTAGCGCATAGCACGTAACACATAGTTCGTGGTGCATAGTACGTAGCTTGTCGTGCACAGCACGTAGCACGTAGTTCGTCGTTGCTATGCACGACGAACTACGTGCTACGTAGCATGTAATTCGTAGCACAGAGTTAGTAGTTTGTCGTGCACAGCACGTAGCATGTATTTCGTCAAACAAAATTATTATTTAAATTTACACAATCCATTTTAGCGGATGTCTACGTCGTAACATCAATCTTAATGCCAAATTTCAGCCCGATCCATCCTGTGGATTGGGGTCAATAACATTTGAGTTTTATTTTAGATAAACTTAAAACATAAGAGCAGAATATTTTGAACAAGTAGAATGTTAGCGTATAGGGGCATATGGAAAGTAGCGTTTAAAATACCGCACGTAACATTTTCTATTTCTCCGCCAATTTTACATCGCGGTCATATTTTTCGCAATATCATCGAATTTCGCAGCAGATTTTACACTTTGCCCGTACAATTTCCTGAATTGAGTTTGAATCCGGTGCATTCTTGGTGGAAGTTTATGAATATGTATTACTTTTGAATGGCGATATGCAGAACCTACTTCATTTTAAATTCTCGCCGATCGCCAATTGAAATAGACTGGAATAGCCGCGATACTGAATTTTGATGTACGATGTAACGAACACTGGCAGATTGATATTTGAAGACGAAAGTGGATGAAGTGAATAACTTACTTTTTTTTGAACATATATATGAGCAAATATTTTTTTTAAATAATTTAAACGAAATTTATTACCTACCTACTACATACTACATCTAGCTAATATATATTATCTAGAAATCTTCTATTAAATATTATAAAGATTCACAGTTGCCGTCTAAAAAGTGGCACCCGCAAAACCGCGCTTAAGCGCTATACTACTCCTAATCGCTCCGAGACAGCGATTTTAAATTTTGTACGATTGTGAGCTTAAACTCATTAAGTTAAGGTTTACTTTTCAATACACTTAATTTTGATTTAGGTTTTTTTATGTCTTAGTGCCATTATTTTATTAAATTTTAAAGGGATCTGTGCATCTTGTCAATATTTGATCGTAGTTACATAAAACCAACCAATAATACATAAAACCAACTTTTTTCCTAAGCAATTTAACCGGTACTATCGCTAATTTTAGTGATACCAAAAGCTTCCATTATAAAAACATTTTCTTTTTCGTAATAATGTGTAATGGGGAAAATTGAAAGAGAGCCCGTTGATTACTTACAACCTCGATCTGTATCTGTTTTAATAACTTCTCTGATTGTACAAGGTGTGCAATCTGGAAAATTTCAAAATTATAATGCTAAACAAAAAACGACCTCTGTGGCGCAATGGTTGAGCTTACACGCCTAAAACAAAAAGTTTTTCAATATTCCTTGGTAATGGATGTGTATTAAATATGTGTATTTTTTAATAAAATCTTAAATATGTGTATTTTATAAAAGTATATATATATTTCCTTTGTTTTGCTACCTGTAGTCAAGTCCTTCGGGTACTTAGCACGGGGCCAGACTGACAAGGTGTGAAGCGTCCATAGATATTATATTATTAAAAAAATCCTAATTGGTGAGGGGTATCGAACGGTATTAAGTTTCAAGTACAGTCCCCTTTATATTCTCATCTATAAATTTTAAGCTATTCAATGAATATCACCATGCTAAAAATGTTACCAGCAACCTGCCGCAACTTCGTTAAAAACTTTATGTCCACATTAGAGTGAAAAAAAATTACTATGTCTCATAAAATATATTTTAGGCTTATATAGTTTTTTCATATATTTTAAGTTACATATTTTATAATTGAACTAGGGATAAATCAGAAAATTACTTGCTACAGAATTAATAATGTACTTAATATGCTTAAAATCTCGAATGCAAGGAATTTCGAAGGGAAATATACAACAAACCAGTAAAAATGTTCAATATTTTTTTGTTGGTAATGTTACTGTAAGCTTTATTAAATAAAGAATTTATCTCTATTCCTGTATGCAAAAATACTGAGAAATATGATTCCAACTATTCAAATATACATTCCAACGTTAAGCAAATAAATTGATAAAATAAAAACTGGCTAAGCGCAAGTTCAACTCGTGCATTCATTATTCCAGATAAAAAATTTAAGTGTCTAATAGCGCCTCACAGAAGACTGGCGTGAAACTGCGTTGCGTGAGTCAAGATTGGCGGTATGGTTCATTAACCCTCTTTCAAATTTCTGTTCAAACCGAGATTGTCAACAACAAATTGACAACACAACACTTTGTTGACAAGCGCATATGCAAAATGCGTTGTCATTTCACTCTCTTTAAAAAAAATAGTCGAAAACGACAATTTTTTTGACGGAGGGTGAATTAACCATACCGCCAATCTTGATTTTTTTATTATATTATATATTTTTTGATTATTATATTTTCCTGATTATTGATCACAATATTAAAAAGGATAATAAATTTACCTTATTTAACTGTAATAGATAAAATAACTTGTAGTTTACTCTAAAGCTGTTTTATTTCATCAACAACTCAAGAAGAAACCTCCCAATCCGTTTTCTCTCGCAATAAAACGTGTGTCTCTTTGTATAATGAAAAATAGTGCGTCGCTGAGTCTAATGGCCCTTTTAAATAATAAATGAACTTCACTCTACAGAAATAGAGAGAAACACACTGCGCTTTGTAACTTTTAGCACTCCCGCTAACAAATGTTGTGGTTCCATTAACACCTATTTCGACCTATGTTTATTCCCCTGCACTTTCAACTTATTATTAAACCTCACTAACATTGTTAAATGTACTGGGAGTTATTAATGTAGTATAAAGTTTTGCGCTAACACCCTTGCAAATAGAAATGAGAACTCTAAAATCCCCCGTTAAGGTAACATTCCGATCTGGGATGCCAGCAACCGCGACTCATAAATGCTCAGATAATCTTGCAACTTTTGATTCATGCAATGCAACCTGCATTTTACACTACGTCACTACAAAGCAGCCCTGTCATGAGTCGCTCGACCAATGTCATTAAAAATAAAATTTGTAGCTTACGTCATAAAGTGGTATTTTATTTATTTTTTGTATGGCGCGGCCGCTGGCATCTAACATTGCAGTCATTGCACATACGGACAGACTTTCTTCATTGGTGAAGGAGTGAATACACGGACTGAATTGGCTACGTCTTTAATTATTTTTACGAATATGTACGTTTAAAGAAATCTACTATACTAGATAGACAACAGAATATTATCAGTAGTGGAGTTCATATTCGAGCTTAATGGTTGCGAAATAGATTGTAAACTTGTTAATATGTTGTAAACTGTCGCTCGTGTCGTCCTAACCGCGGCTTATTGTGTTTTAGGACAATACAGTGGCGGAGATAAACAAGTGGGCAACCAGAGTACAAGGTATTGTTTATTGTTGATAAAGTTTTTATCAATTAACTTCTATACTCGACAATGCTCAATTAAATGCACAATGTAATTTAAAAAGATAAAATGCAAAAAGAAATGCTATATATTTAGAAAGTTTAGTCAAGAGTTTCAATGCACCTAAGGTTGTTGTATAATTTCAATGTCAACTAATACTTTTGTAGCTTTTTTGTACAAGCCATAAATTAAAATTATCAAGTACAGTACGATACTGCCAATTCTAATTTTAAATGTTTTTAAATGGGTTAAATGCCATTTCGGGGCACGCAACCTCACAATATTGTAAAACGTTGAAAAAAGCTTACCTGTCTTGAGAACGTTTTTATAATCGACCGGATAAGCTCGCATAGCCCAACAGGTTTTGTCTTAATACGCCACTGAGATCCATTATCAGTTAGAGCCACGTAGTTTGTCCCATGTTGGCGTTAATGTCGTAGCCCACACTGTTAATGAGAGTTTCTGACAAATACCACGGAAAGTGCCACTCCTGCCACAGTAATACACGTCCTTATAAAATTATCTCCGTATAAATAAAGCT
>JAOTAV010084274.1:0-12125 GCA_026546445.1 Cyclargus thomasi | reverse complement strand
GAAAATTGATTTCCCGCCTTTACTTGACACTGGCCATGGTTGTAGCCAAGCGCCATATAAATAAATAAATAAATAAACAAGAAGACGAAGGACAAAGTAGGACATTTCACAAATGACAGTTGACAATCTCGTTCCCTCGTGAATTTGAAATGTTTACGATTTCCTAACCTAGCACTTTCTGTGCTTTAATTTTAAATTATTATTTTAGATTAGTGTGTTTTCTTAACTTATTGCTTTTAGTGCCTATTTTTATTACTTTAGGCAAAAAATGGAGACGACTGCAAAAGAATTCGATGCATCGCTGGGGGGTAATGAAGTTTTACCAACGACGGCTAATACTTTTAAATTCGCTGCCTCCAGGAGTATAGAAATAGCAGCGATGACAGAAAGTATTTTACGGCCCAGTAAAACTAAACTCATATTTCAAACATTACCGGTTCATATGCGGCGTAGGGTCATGAGCCATAACTGCAAGAGGCTCCCGAGACGACTGAGGGAAGGGCACATGGAACAGTTGAAGAAGAGTGGACTGCCTCCACAACAAAAAAGGCCATCTCGGAAATATAGGCGACGCCCTGCCAACCTGCTCGAAGAGTATATGAGAAGGCAGAGAAGAAATGTGTGGCTCGAAACTCATATATGGCACGCAAAGAGGTTTCATATGATAGAGAAATGGGGCCATCGCTTAGCTTACAGACCATGTGACAAAGCCTTTAGAGCGTGTTACCGTGCCAGTTCAGCACATTGTCTCATGCAAGACTTGTCGTATTACACTTCTATACAAATATGTGGAGAAACTGAAGTTATAAGAGATATGTTTAGTTCTATTACAAGCAGTTCCTGTGGTCTTGGAATAGCTGCAAAAGCTTATCTTTCAGGCTATCGGGAAGGATCATTAAATATTTTTAAGCCCAATGAGTACCCATATGCATTTATTGGTTCTGTTACCTTTTTGTGGACTTCCACAACAGAAGTATGGCTTTCGGTCCACCCAGCTTTTGCAAAAGATGTGGAAGCAACAATACTCAGTATAATAAACAGTTCAAACTCTGTATCAAACTGTGATGATAATTCAAAAAAACGAAAAATTGATAAATTTTCAGGAATTCAAGTAAAAGTTGTTACTGGTCTAAATAGGTTTAGATTGACAGGCCCAAAAAGTCATGCAGTGTTAACAAATGCTTTAAAATGTGTCAGTAATATCAAAAATATTGAACAAAAGAAATGGGGAGCATACATAATTAATAAAAAATATGATTTAGCTTTAGAAGACAAGTTTAACTACTGGTTAAGTCTTAAGTCACTGAGTTCTCCAGCCCAATTACCACCTAGAATTGTGATTGGTTTAACAGTCAAAGATCCAAGACTCTCTCGGCCAGCAAAACGCACAAAGGCACAACTTGAAAAGTTTGAAGAGATTAGTATTGAAACTTTAACAAGCATTCCTTCTTTTCTGCCCGCTTCACCCTTATGGGATGAGAAAGTGAGGGAACATATAAAATATAAAAAAGTAACTAATGCAGAGTTTATTGAGCATATAACAAAAACTCAGATTGTTCCTGGCGAGGTAAATGAAGATGATCCCAAGTTACAACCCATTCCTATTGTTTTGATACAAAGGCCTGGTTCTCAAGAATGTACAAAAAAAATTGGTAAATATTATTTTGAAAAATTATTAAATTTTTAAATCATATAACTAATGACATTAAAAATATTTTTAATTCATAAAAAACTAGTCTGAAGGCACATTAATTTTGTTACAGGATATAACAATGGGTGGGACATTATAATTCCTCCAGGGTATGGTCTGCCATTTTGGCTTACTTTTGTAATGTTTGGTGGAAGATCGGGAGGTCTGCGTGAGACAGAAAGTCTAGCTTTTGAAGCGGGTCAAGTTTACATTCCTCCTGATTCACACTATGGTTACCTAGAAGAAAAAGCTTTAGAAAGAAAATTAAAAGAAAAGTACTTTAGGAAACCACCAAGCAAAAGAGTGAATTTTATAAAATTGGCCCAACCTAGCCCATTTATTTGCCCATGGAAAATTTTATTCAGAGATTGGAGTGCAGTTCAAAATGATAACTTTTTTGTTCTCCGTGATAGAAGTCTTATTAATGAGTTGCAGGTATGCATTATAAAAAGACAAATCATCACTTTCCGTTTGCTTTAATTGCATACTATTAAGTATAATTTTTTTTAATGTGTGTTAGCAATTAAAAAATCTTTTAGATTATCTAAAAGATTTAGGCTTGATTGCCAAATGAGAAAGATTATAGTAATGCATTTATAATTTCAGGATTGTATAAAAAGAAAAACTAAACTGCCTGAAGTAAAGAACATGGATTCATGTTTAATTGCAATTTATGTTCAAGTCACCAGAGGCAGTTTACAGAATCATGCAAATATTTGTTTACCAGAAGTTAAGGATTTGAATGTAAAATGTATAACTGAACCCCATCATGAAGATTACAATGCTAAATTAAGGAAAGAGAAGAAATTCGAACACAAAAAACTATTAAAACAATTGCGTAGACAAAGAGTTAAATGTAAAAAGAAAGTAGACAACAAACAAGTGAGTTTTTAAGATTATGAATTAGTAAAGTAGTGATTCTGAATGTATCATGAAATCAATAACAACGTATTTTGACACATAATAATATCGTGTTTCGATAAACATAACAGTATGACCCCTTTTAAGTTTGTTGTAATACTTTGATATTTTACATTTAAAATTAATGCAGCAAAATATTTTCAGATAACATCTATAAAAAAGGACAAGAAAACTTCCAAAGAACCATCAGAATATGTCCAGAGTATGAGAGAGTTATGGCTGCCTTCAAACATAGAAACTGTCCGGAAATGTGGTATAAGAGAAACCATGGGCTACATTACTCATGGGGCGTATAGTTTTACAGAGGCCAAAAGTTGTGGAGTGGGCTATGTGACACTTAGGTCATTGCAAATGTTATTGAGCTACGGTATAAATCAAGTGCTAGTCCGTAACGTTACGTCAAGGGTATACAGATTAGCAAACTTCGACCTGATTAAATGTTATTAAACTGTTTTTTGTTTTTAAATAAAAAACTACAAGCCCTATAACTTAAAGCATGTAATGTCTAAATTTATAACTTTCGTGTATTGGTTACACATTTAACATTACCATACGCGTCGCATTTCGTAAAATGAATAAGGAGTGCTGACTAAATAATATGTACTAACTCTGTAATATAATAAAATTAGAAGCATAAAAAAGTAGGTACTTTATTTTTATTATATGGAGGAGAAATGATAACAATATAATATAGGGATAAAAGGTAAGTAAATGAAATACATGTAAAATAATTAAAATTCATTATTGGAAAGTTTATGTCGATTGGTATTACCCAACTGGTACACAAAGTAACGTTAAGTCAAATTCCAGTAATAAAATAAAGTTAAATGCATTCACTCATCAACTCCCTAACTGGGCCTTTAGTCAATTTGCATTCAATATTTTTGACGACGAAGAATTAGATAAATAATGCATGCGATTTGACTAGGCATCGCAACAAGACATTTATTAAAATTGACTTTCGGTTTTAGTATAAAGAGATTATTTCAGCGGTGCCCACGTCACATCCCATTTTTTTAAAATTCTAACTTTATTGTTCAACCTATCAAACGCAAATTAACCAAAAACCTATTACAGACTTCGTAACTTACAAACTAAACTATGTATCCTTATTATACATAATACCTATCGAGAATGTTGAAAATATCTACCCATAAACTTGAGGCCTGCAGCGTTTTCATTACATTGTCAGGTAGATTTGATGATTCCTTTACGTTTTAGACTGAAAAATAAAAACTAAGGAACTAACTCCTATATGAGTATAATTGGCTCCTATAGGTATACGTTTTTGACAATGGTCGTAAAACATTTTTTGACGAGTTGCTTTTCCTTAGTATTTATTATCCGTAGTTTATAGACCTATTACATTATATCTTGGACCGTTTCCTCGCGATGGCATCTTCCACGGCCTTCAATTGTTTGAGTAGCTCCTCCCTCCTCGAGACAGGCTTCTTCGCGGCGGCCCCGCCCACCGGTGACGTAGCTGTTCGCTTGCGCGACACTATTTCTGTAAACAATATATCACCGTCGAATTTAGCAACCTCCTACTACTTGGAAGTAATTAAATTGTAGACGCATATGGACTTGCCTGGTTTTCTTTAATTAAATTTTTATTATTAAGGGATCCATGAAGTCATACCACTTCACACTTTGTTGACCACCACCCGTGATTTTTTATGGATAGTCCCTAAGGCCCGGTTTACATTTAATTAAGTACAGTAGCGAGGTAACAAAACGATGAGCTAAAAATTAAGTAGCAAGTATTAAGTAATGTTCAAACGTAGACGAGTTAAGTAATCATAAGCTGGTTCGATAACAAATAAGTCTCCATAAATTGCTCATATACTACCTACAAACTAATTAAATTTAATATTTTACTCAACTAAATACCTATTGTATTAAAATTTTTGTTAATAAATATTATGATATTAACTGTACTAAACTCAGGCGTCTCTACACGCTGGTGAGTTAAGTTGGCGGGGTGCGGGAGACGCGAAACGGGGTTCACTTCGTACTTAACTCGCCAAAAAATAGGATCGCGTTCTATTCCAGCCAACTTAACTGACAACTTAACTCGGTTTTACCGTTCAAACGTCAAAAATAACTAAACTCGCCGATCGCGCAAGTTAACTCGCAACTTAATTAAATCAAGTAAAGCCAACTAAATGTTTCTTACCTTTTTCCACTGACGATTCTTTTTTACTTGCTATCCCAGTAGGTGCCCCTAGCGTCGATTTCGAATTCAACCTGGAAATAACAAAATTATTAGTAGGGCTCGGATTAAAGTATTTACATATTTTTACTTGAAGTCGTTTCTGCGTAAATTATGTTATTAGTTATATATTTATGTAGGTCGTGAAAATGTGAAAATTTAAGTTTTAGTTTTCATATTTTTCCATATTTTAATCAGAAATCCATATTTCGCGAGATGTCAACCAATTTATCTAGCGCTTAATAGTTTCCTAAAAATTCGGCCAAAACGAATTTTTTTCCCCGCTCGCGACCCGGCTCCGGCTAGGAGGCCGGCTAGGAGGCCGGCTACCCCAAAAGCTACTGGTGTGACGAATTTTTTTTTCTTCATTCATTAAATTCAAAACGAAAATAAGGTTTGCTTCAAAAATCTGAAATACAAAGTGAAAATTTAAAAAGCACGGAATTAATTACTGTAATTCAAAAGTTACTGACAAGATAGCTTAATAAAATTGTAATGTTTGATTTTTTATAACAAAAATAGTTTATTTAAAAAATTGAGCCAATATGAACTGTAAACCTTTAACATGAGAGTGTATTACAAAAAAATTATATCTTTTTTTAATGTTGGTAGTGTCCGATGGTGACGATAGTCGCTTTCCCTTAGGTGAACGGTTTGTTAGTTTGTCGCTAATTTAAAAAAAAAAAGGTTTTTTTTCGTCGAAAACATTACAGTGGGACATTTTTGTGGCAATGTGACTCGCACCGCTGCGCTTACAACACTATAAACTGTTGTTTATTTATTTCGACTAGCAAACATTATTCTGACGCCAGCTTTTGTTTTCGGGTAAAATTTGGACTACAATTGGATTTCATGATCATAATGCCTAATCATGAGTATTATTACGTTTATGATCTTTTGGTTTTTTTATGTAAGACATGACATGTTATTTATCTAAATAATATTCTTATATTATTTTCGTATATCTTTTATACGAAAATACCATATCTTCGGTATGGTACCTTACTGACTCAAACTCGTATCCTAAAAATGGCTACATTTCAGTAGACAAAAAAAAACTGATTAAATTTTTATTTCTTAGTAATGGTACAAAACTAGATATGAGGTTATTTGATAAGTAAATTGTTACCTATTTAATAACTAGGAAAGAATTACTAAGAAGAAATATAAAATGAGTTTTTTTTGTCTCCTGAAATGTAGCCATTTTTAAGATACGAGATTGAGGCAATAAAGGCATCGATACAAGATATGAGAAACAGGATTTTGTACCTACATCGAGTATTCAGAGTCCGATTATGAATACAGCAAGTGAATTATACTTCGAATTACATACATTTTATTTTATTTGTAACACACGAACACACACACACACACACACACACACACAACAAAGAAGTTTACTACAAAACAACTCTTAACTTTTTACGAAAACTTATATTGAAATACTCGTGTCTAGGTCTCATGATCTAATAAATGATTAAAATCTTTATCTCCGCTAAACTTGTGTGATACCATCTACAGAATTTTCGAATTCCGAAGTTTTTTTCTAGGTTCAACTTATAGTAGCCCGACTATGTGTATTACCTAATGGGTCTTGCGGCGGCGTTCAGCAGGCGCGCGTGTCGAGCGCGACGGGCACCCGAGCTGCCCGATGATGATGATGACCGGGACTCGCTCTCCGACTCGCTAGACGATGATGAAGACTCTGTAAAGTTATAAATAATATTTGACGATAAAGATTATACACAGTGCAACAAAAGTAACTTATAATAACTAGGATTTGTTTTTTAAATTTTTCAGCTCTGCAACTTTCACAAATCGTTCTATATAACATCTCGATGATGTCATTTTTAAAAAATAAATTGCTTTAAATGTTTATTACGTTAAATAAATCATCAATAAAATAAAATTAGTAGTTTTATTTTTATTCATGTTTCAGATGTGCAAAAATTTATGGCCCACCCTTTATATGATACACAGTAAAAACAACGTGTCGTAAACCCAAAGTAAACTCCCTCTGTTTTTACACCGAGTTTATCCTCTACGTGACAAGATGGCAGTTTTATATTATTGTTTCGCCGTCATCGACTGAATATTTTAGTCGTCTATGTATAGACGTTTTGACTTCGACATTTATTTTATTAAAATATATTTTACAGTGTTTATGTATAGTATTATTATAATTTAATAAGGGCCTGTTTCACCGCTTACAGGTAGTCTATCCACAACTTTATTAGACTGACGTTTTATGGAGGATCTGTCAAAAAAGTTGCGGATAGCCTAACAGGAACTTTATCAGTGGGCGGTGAAACTGGCCACTAGTATTCTTTAATTTGCACATCATGTATGCACAATTGTTTTCTACTAAAAGTACTCTGCTTGTGGTTGACTAGAAGAAATTTCTACCTTGTAATAAGGCAGCCGTTGTGACACTTGAAGTTCTGACTTCTGTGAGTCTCCTTATTTTTGCAAACACAGCTGGAGCTATAAAAGCTAGCGAATTTATATTTTAATTAAATGGTATTTCCCTGCGAAAAATTATTAATTCCAGGTGTAATTTTAGTTCGTTTGATTTTTCTATTGCAAAGAAACCTGTCACCGTCACCGAAACCGGTGTGACAGTTATATTACACATGTTTGTTACTGGAGTCTGGAGTGCTGGAGCGATTTTGATAAAATTTGGCATGACATTAGCTGACATCCTGTATTAACACAGGCTCGTTTTGTATGCTTCTTGTGCGTCTGTCCGTCTGTCTGGCTATTGTGATTTTGTTTACGATTCAGCAAATTTTCGAAGTCCACGCGAGTGAAGCCGCTAGCAAAAGCTAGTTCTACTATAAACTATTAGAGTTAGGGATGTATAGAAATATGTTTGTGTTGTATAATAATGTACCAGCTTGCATTTTATAATTTTCTAGTTTACAATATTTTTTATAAAATAAGGGGGCAAACGAGCAAACGGGTTACCTTATGGGAAGCAGCTACCGCCTACCACAGACACTCGCAACATCAGTAGGGATGCAGGTGCGTTGTCGGCCTTTTAGGAGGGAATACGCTCTCTTCTTGAAGGTTTGCAGGTCGTAGTGTTTCTGAAATACTGCTGGTGATGGTTCATTCCAGAGTTTTATGATATTAATATTCTCTTGTCCTAAGCTCTGTTAAAATCACAAATTCTGATTTCATAACAAAATACAATATTTATGTTGAACCCTCATCAATATCATTAGCCCGTCGTCGGCGTGACGTTCACTAAAACAGCTTAAATATGCCTTTTGAATTATAAACTGTGACAGCCCTACAGGGTCACCGCAATCCCAGTTTTGACAGCCCTGTAGAAATACCTCAGTTCCAATCTTAAAGGGCTTGGGACAATTTACCGAGGCCCTTGAAGTGAGGAATTATACTTAATCATTTATTTAAGTAACTGTTGGTTTTCGTACTATTATGTTTAGCCTGCTTCAGGCTGTGGATTTTATTTTCTACCGACATTTGTCGAACCATACCGCTGCTTTGAAGCAAAATTAAAATTTTACATTTTTTACGAATAAATACACAATTGTTTATGATAAATCTTGTAATTTAGCGATTTCATTATCCAGCTCGTCTATTTGGGTATACATCAAATCCACATTATTTTAATTTCCAGTCCATTTACGCAAATATCCGGCAGTTTTTAAAAATTAGTTACCCGCTTCTTCCACTTATGACGATTATATGCGTAATATGAAGACATATTATGCATATAATCGGGCCAAAATAATGTCGTTCTTGATGACGACCCGGCGACGGTAGTACATTCATGGCATAGTAGCCATCAGGGGGGTTATTATGACCTCTTATTCTCAGTCAAGTTCCAGCCAGTCAGCAGTCACGTGACGCTAAATACGTCAAGTTTGACGTTCCCTAATGTCACCAACATGTTTAAAATCCATTCATAGACAACCAGACTAGTATTAATTTCAGTTATTATTCTAATAAGATCTTATGATACGAAAAAATAACAAGACCGTTTATTGAATTGCCTGGATCCATGCAGGTTTGTAATAGTCATAATAGCCCCCCTGGTCACTCATCCATCATCCAACCCTATCCAGTCGTGATGGTAAATAAGAAACTGGATAACCAAATAGTGATTTCCTCACTTCGTTTTAGCTTCATGGACATTTTCGACAGTTGGTGGTCTGCGCAGTGGCCAGTGGGTGAGCACGTTAGTGCTCGAGTCGGGGGTCGCGGGCTCGAATCCCGCCGCCGTAACAAAAAGTTTTTCAATGTTCCTGGGCAATGGATGTGTATTAAATATGTGTATCATATAATAAAAATCTTAATTCTATTATATAAAAATAAGTCGGGTTTTCCTTCCTGACGCTATAACTCCAGAACAAACGAACCGATTACCACCAAGAAAATTTCAAAAATATTCAAGAGAAGGAATGAAATCATGGAAAATAATTTTTAACATACAGCGCCATCTTTGATACATAGCATGCATTACAACAGCGCTTGACAGCTACGAGAGCATAATGAAAATAATAATTCGAATATTGGTTACCACGCGGACGGATTCGCGGGCAACAACTACATAGTATGTGTATAGCATATAAAATGTATTAAATATATTTGGGGGCCAGACTGACGTGGTGCGTAGCGTCCGCAGACTAAAAAAATCCCGATATGCCACCTCACCCGGTTTTTCACGATCGAGCCCCTTGTACCGTCCCTTCAACCGGACGTGACCCGGGTCAAAACCAGATTTACGAATAATATAAAGCTGAAGACTTTTGTTTGTTTGAACGCGCTAATCTCAGGAACTACTGGCCAGAATTGAAAAATTCTTTTTGTAATGGTTAGTCCATTTATCGAGGAAGGCTATAGGCTATATAACATCACGCTACGACCAATAGGAGCCGAGCAGTGAACAAAAATAAAAACGGGATACTTTATAAAATTTCACGCGAACGTAGTCGCGGCCAACTAACTAGTCTTTTACAAAATTATCTAATTCTATAGACTCTAACAATTGAATATCGTTAGGACTCTGAGAATATTCCTTTCCTAGTATTAAAGAAGAAAGTTAAATAAGGATTTTTCTTCGAGGAATTTTCTTGTTTGATTCAAATTAGATTAATTACCCAAGTCTCCAGGTTTATTTTGTTCTCTGTAAACAGTGGCGTAACTACAAGGCGGCAAGCTGGCAAAGTACCACGACCCCCAGCCGGAAGGGGCCCCAGATCAGCCCTCCTAGACAAGTAGCAAGTTATTATTTTTTACACTAGTCGCTTGACGTGTTTTTGTATTAGATTGACATAGAGGAACCAAAACGAATTTGCAACGGGCCTCGAACGGTATAGTTACGCCACTGTCTTTAAATACACTGGATTGTAACTAATTCAAAGTTTTAATTTGGTTTAGTAAGAATCGATACGGAGATTAGGAATTTCGCAACAATATGATGCGTTTTGCAAAAATTTGTTTATCGTGAATCGTTCATTTATCGGGATAAAAGTAACCTATGTCCTTCCCGGGGACTCAATGTATGCCAAATTTTAGAATAATCGGTTCATCGGTATGGGCGTGAAGAGGTGACAGACTGACACACTTCGCATTTATAATATTAGTATGAAAGTGTGGATTCTAGGTGAGAACAGAATCGGAAAATACATTAAGTGATCCATCTAGACTTGCCTTCTAGACTCTAGAAGATAGAGTGGTCCAAGGTAACATCGCAGAATTCGGTCATTCTGTGTTCGGTCAACTTAGAACTTGAACCGTGACCCGTCGAATGTGAATTAATGTGACCGCTTGTCAAACACAGCCGACATTGTGTTCGACAAGCGGTCACATTATTTTACACAAGTCTACCTATGCATTAATTTTCTTGATGGTACTTCACGAAAGTGCATAATGCAAATTGCAAAATTTAATTTTAAAATTTACTTAAGACACCCGAGTGAACACCGCCATCTAGGTTAGGAGTTTTTAAATCACTTCTCACAAACAGTTTTAACATATCTAACTAGATGGCACTCGAGCGTGTAGTAAAAGCGAAAAAATAGCAGACAAATCATTATGCCCATTTTTGAATAAAATAATAAATAGCATTTTCAACTACTTCGCATAATAATTATAATAATAAAATGTTATTTCTGGAAAAGGTATTTTTTTCTCTTATTTAGCGCCATCTACAGTCTGTGTTGCAAACTAAAACACTAGAGACTGCGTGTTTGAACTACTCGAGTAAAAAAGTGTTAGTAAACGCTTACATAATGTGACGCTAGGTGGCGCTTTAAAGAGATAGTGCTGCTAAAATATTGGTGCCCACAACTTCGTTGCGCAAAAATTTGTATATCACACCGGAACCGTACATTTTCCCGGTATAAAAAGTATCCTATATGTTGCTAAGACCTAATAATAAATTTTAATGTAATTTTTCAAAAATTTTACACCAAAAGCTATTTTTGCGGGCTGTGTAACTTAAACTTATTTTTCGAGTTTCTAGTTGGCTAGTTATAAATCAACTTCCCTTGCCCTGAATTATTGTACTAGGTGTACTATTCAGAATGTATTTTTAATATTAACATTTCATTAATGTAATATTAAAATACTGCGTAATAAGTAATAACCAGTAATAACTGCAGAATAATAAGTTTCTAAAAATTCATTAAAAATGGATTACATATTGCTATTAGTTCACCCCCTGCGGTATCTGGTGACCGCTTCTGGCGGTGGGTGGTATTTTAATTTGTGGTTGAATGATGGGGTATTTTGGTCACAATGCTTAGATTTTAGAACCATAGAGGGCATTAGTAAATGCCCTTGAGTACAATAATTGCAAGCTTAAGATTTTTTGGAAACCTCTTAACATGAATAAAATGGCTGTTACAGGCTTTTCAACAGCTGGCCAGCTTCCATTTAAACTTTAAGCAGACATACATACATACATACTGTACAGGATGTAACAAAAGTAAGAAAGAACTACTTCCAAAGGACTGGATCGATTTTGTTGATTACTTGATGATGTTTTAAGGTTCTTGATCGGTGGTTCCTAGAGTCATTTTAAGCGGTCTACAAGCCGATGTTTCTGAGGTACCTGATTAACTTTTAGAAGGAAGTATTGAAGGAGGTCTGGCACGATCCTGGAGCGCATCGAATATGTTTGAACGCATACTGATGGCTCCCAAGCCGTTATACGAATGCTGGTAGATTGTACTGACCCGACAGTACCAACATAGGTAACAAATTTGATTGTCCTATTATGCGCCATTGGGTATACATACACACACATATACCTAGTGTCACAAACAG
>JAOTAV010084263.1:0-12126 GCA_026546445.1 Cyclargus thomasi | reverse complement strand
CGAGGATTCTTGTTTTTAAACACAGAAATAAGTTAGCGTTTTTATGCATAAGTCTCAAAAATCCTTCAAAAGTAATTCTGTAGCCTGAAATTTTTGAGCACGTAGTAATTTATATTTTTTTAGAAATAAGAGGGCCCTTAACGAGTACACAGGTTGATAAAAGTCAAAGAGTTGCAAGTGTATCGAGGAATTTTTATGAAGGAATAGGCTAAGGGTATAGAGAAGGCCAATAAGGACTGGGAATGTGGGGAGGTGAACCTCCGACTCCGTTAAGGGACCATCCATAAAGTACGTCACACAATTTTCATGGTTTTTAGAACCCCTTGTTACAGGTGGGCACAATTCTGAGGACCCCGATTTTGTAACGTCACAATTGGGAGCGCCCTGTTGTGACGTTATAAAATAAGTCACGCCACTTAGGCGATCGACCTTAATTTGGCAAGGAGGTAGATGACTAGACTTATTACTAATTTTGATTAATTTCACCCCCAGAAAGAATTTTGAAAAGATAGATGAACTGAAAAGTAATAAATAATTCTTTTTTCTCTGTTAGTGCCTTATAAGGATTGGCCTACGCCTTAACATTAACCGTAATCAATCTTTATAACTTTGAAGTCGGTACCGGCTTTTACAATTTCTTAGATTCTTGACATTAAACTTACGCTTAAGGTAGCTGGTAGCGACTTCAAACATATAAAGTTTGATTACGGTTAATGTTTAGACTTAGGATCCTTATAAGGCACTAACTGAGAAAAAGAATTATCTATTACTTTTCAGTTAGTTCTCGATTGGTTATATAATGCTCGATGTGATTAAACAACACAATGATAGCGATTGCTTGTATTTCATGACTAACCTAAGTCACGGTGGAATTTGAGTTAGAAAAATTCATACCTTAAAATTAAAAATATGAATGAAATTGTTATCTTACATACTTATGATTTCCTGGTACTATGAACATTCATTCGCAATGGAGTACGGAAGGCGCTTCTAAAGCTTTCTATGGCATACACAAGCAAAAACAATTGCGCCAGACAATTTTTGTGGGAAACATCCATTAAAACTTAAATTTTTGCCATCGTGGAGCTTAGAAAGTTTCAGGGACACATTAACGACTTTTGGAGCTTAGCTTACCTAAGTTCTAACTCAAATGTAACATTTCTAGACTATGTAATTTCAGAATATTCTTACAGTACATGTATGGACCAAGGCAGACCAGTGTTATATTTTCTACCGGAAAATCGCACTAGACACTTGCTAGATGATCCTCTTTCGATATTTGACAAACTCTGTGGCTCAGTTGGTAAGCGCGTTGGTAGCTTAAGTCAGGGGTCGCGGGTTCGAATCCAGCCGACGGAGCAAAAGTTTTTCAATGTTCCTCGGTCTTCGATGTGTAGATATTAAATATGTGTATCATATAATAAAAATCTTTAATGGTGTATAGCACAAAAAGTATTTCGTAGTTAAAAAAAGTTATTCGTTGTCTGATACCTGTAACACAAGTTCTACGGGTACTTAGCACGGGGCCAGACTGACGTGGTCGGAAGCGTCCATAGATAATATTATATTATTGTTATTACTAGTTGGTGCCCGCAATTTCGTTGCGCAAAAATTTATATATCACGCGGAAACCGTAATTTTTCCTGGGATTAAAAGTATCCTATATGTTGCTCAGACCTAATAGCTATTAAACAAAAAATCCTTTAATAAACTTTGCAAAGAACTCAACCTAGATCCCTATACTACCAAGATTACAAAATTTCGATCTACGTGCAATAAGAGATTTTACAGTGAGTGACTGATAGAACACTTCGGCTTAACTAAGGTACTTGGCTGGAATGGAGCAATTATTAATACAAAATAATTATGCTAAAAATGACAAAGATATCATATAAGAAATTAATAGTTCAAGTATAGTATGGATAAGTTTTTTAGAATAAGGTTTTCATACCATGTATATTTATTGCTGTGTGTTAGAAGTAAGTTTGCTGTTATATCTCCCTAATAGTGGAAACCTTGGCTTTCTCTTGCATATAAAGATTATATTCTTTCTAATTATATGCTATTGGTTTTCCGAAACAAATAAAAAAAAACAAATAAAAAAAAAGATTTATTCAAATCCGTCCCGTAGTTTCTGAGATATATAGAATAGCGCGTACAAACAGATTTTTTTTGTCGATATGTGTTCTATTACTGTTCCTTAGCACCCCCACATTGATTAATTTGTAAAAAATTTAAATTTAGAGACACTCCAATTTTACTGTTTTATTATAAGTATGTAGGTATAGATAGACAATATGTGTTCTGCTACTGTTCCTTACCACCCCCACATTGATTATTTTGTAAAAATTTTTAATGTACCTACATGCACTACAATTTTACTATTTATCATATGTATAGATTATTACTTTTTTACTGAAATCTCAGTCGATTGTAATTAATGATTATGGGGATCAAAATACTAGACTAATATCTGTGGATATGGTAGTCCGCGCACTGATTTTTGAAAACGCGACGAGAGTATATACGCATAACTAAGACAATACTAGTATTATACAATAATTAAAAGTATATCGTAAGAATAAATAAGTGTAAAAGACATTACTATTTAAGAATTTTATAAAATTGACTTGGAATATATAAATATTTGGAGAGATGAAATGTATTTAATGCTATTAAAATAATGTAAAAGGACTTAATAAAGGCTTTATTTATTTATGTGTGTGTTGTAGTTTGTATTCACCGCCGCGCGCACAAAGTTGGTACACTGTTACATATGGCGCTTATGGGTGTAAGCCCTCCGAGAGTGTAAGTGGGTGCACTCACCACATCTCGCCCGAGAGTTCTCGGCGAGAGCGTACAGCCGTCATTAGATTTCTGGGCGACTACGCATATGTTTGTTATGCAAAAGTTATTTTCTATGAAAATAATCTTCTACTCGGTTCTTTATGATCTACGACTGTTCGCTAAATAAAATATGGACTTGGTTTAATGTCTTACGTTTTTGGCTATAAATTCAAACTCAGAGAACGTTTGATAGATAAAATAGATTAAATTGATTTACCGTCTCTCGATCTGATAGAAAATTAACGTGAACAGAATATTTTATGTCTATTTATTTTAAAATTTCTTTGCAGCTCGATAAAAATTTAAATTCCTTCGAGAAGTTTTAGACGCTATATCAATATTTATAATGGAATCTTAATATTTAAAATTCTCTCTGGACTTTTACAGTAAGAAAACTACTTTACAAAGATTTAATTAATGGTACTTGCTGGAAAATGATGCTTTATCGAATTTTGGCATAATAACAAAGGTCTATTCGGACTTCGGCTTCTGCGGTGCGTGACATCAAATTTCCATAAAACTGAAGTGTGTATTTATCAAGTTCAAGTTAGCGTCAGTTATTGTGATTGTGTCATGGTTGTATTGGAAATGGTGTTGCATTTCCAATACACAATCAATCTTGTCGTGTCGGAGCTCCGTTGTGTCAGAACCGAACAAATCGAAGTTAAGCCATCAAAGGCTTTGGCAGCGATTCGGACGGATCGGACGATGCGGGTTGCGACGCGGCCTAGTGTGCGAGGTTTCATAACAGTTCTGCTCGTTCGGTTCTCATTTTTTTAATGATATTTAGGGTGTAAGCGAGCAGATGGTGGAAAGCAACTGCCATCGCCCATGGACACTCGTGACATTCAAAGAGTCGCAAGGTCGTTGCCGGCCTTTATTAGTGAATGGTACTCACTCACTGAACGAAGCACAGCACAATGCCGTTTCACGCCGGTTTTCTGTAAACGCCATGGTATATCATTCGTACCGAAGCATGGCTCTCCCACGGAAAATCATGATAGTTGTCCCTATGTTTTCTTCATTTAATAATTTAATTATTTAAAGAGACGTGAACGTTCAAAAACCTGAAAAACTGCTTTCAAAAATCCAGAAAAAAAATGTGGCTAGATTATATAAAAAAATGAAAACATAGAGACACCGCTCGAGCTATTATTTAATTTTTATGAAAAAATTACTTAAATCGCCTAAACGCCTATGGGTAGGCGTTTAGGCGATATCCGTTTTAGTGCATGTTGTATTATGATGACAATATATGTTTGGTTTTAAGTTATTAACTTCATGTAAATACAAAATTTAGAGACAAGTGGCAAGTTCAATGACATAAAATGTAGTTAACGTTAAGTTACCTACTTATCTACTTCATACGTGTAAACAAGACATAAGTTACAAACTGCTGTGATAATAACGCCGCTATAGAAGTCACAACACTTCTAATAAAAAAAATGTCTATGATTCTCTGAATGGACTCATTAATTTAATTAAAAAAAAAACAAACGAAAATACAACCTTAACAGAATAACCAAAATCATCGAAGCGGCCAGCCTATGAAAAGATGTCCCATATAAAACAATATCGAGTCGCATCATTCAGAAGTCTTACTATGAGTTTGAAGCAATACTATTTATCGATACTATCGAATATAGTACTTACAGCGAAAATTTTTAAAAAGGCAAAATTACGTTCCGCAAGTGACCGCTAGGAGCGCTGTAAAATTTGGCCATACAAAAAATTTACGTGTTTAATCTCCTTTGAGTGTAAAGTCGTACAATATTGTGCTAAATAGAATAGAGTGGAATGAAGTAAGTAATAATATTCTTCCTGATGATAGTACCGGTTTTCTCAAGGATAGATCTACTCTTGATAATTTGTCACGAATAGTTTCTAGTATTCAGGTAAGATTTTTAAAAAATCATCACATTTTGTCATGTTTTATCGATGAAGATAACGCCTACAATAATGTTAATACGGAAAGATTAATTATGAAGATGGATAGTAAAGAATTAGAAAAAAAATTGTCCATATAGAGTGTAATAAAAGTAAGTGATAAAACTTTAAGGATCGTATGTGTCCCTGATATAGACTTCACTGTGAAAGTTACAGCGTTGAAAGCGAAAAAAAATGTTGATTTGTATGGGCAAACTCATGTCAGTCGGGCTCTTGGCCATACAAATCACGAATTTTTTTTGCTCTTAGTGCTGCTGCTTTTACAGATCAGGGACACATACGATCCTTAAAGTTTTATCACTTACTTTTGTTACACCCTGTATATATGGAAATTTTTAAAGGGTAGGAAGGCTGTATGTATTTACAGATAATAATATAATAACTGAAGACATAAGTGGAAGAAGCGAATAACTAATATTTTGCAACCTTCGGGTAAATACTCATTTTTTTCTATAAAATGTTGGCAAATACTACAACTTACCTTCTCCATTATCCAGCTAGTTTATCCAGCTACACACCGAATCCACATTATTTTAATATCAAATAGGTTTTTGAGTCTTAAAGCGTCCATTTACGTAAAAATCCGGCAGTTTAAAAAATGTTAGTTATCTGTTTTCCACTCATGTCTTCAATTATGTGATACGCCTCTTCGCATTGGGTCAAGGTGACCTTATTTCACCAACGCTCTTCATTATTATCTCTCATTATTAGCTCTTATTATTTTGAAAAATATAACTAGACATCATTTAGTATATAGTATATTTCTCTCAATATGCCGATGATTTTGTGATGTACACAACGAATCGAAATCTCGAAATTTCCAGGTTAGTATTACAGGGTGCGCTAAACCAATTTGTTAACGAACCCGCTGCCGTAGGTTTAGATGTGTCGAGTACAACAACGAAAATATATATTTTTCAAAACAAACATCGATCACTTTCACCTTATGTAAACAGTAAACTTTTGGAAACAGTAAATTAAATTACATATTTAGGCATCTGATTGTTGACAGGAAGTTGCGTTGGTACAAGCATAAAAAAAAAACGATTCAGTAGATAGGACGCTTATAGGACGTCTAAAATTAATAAATGTTTTTAAAGTTTTTTCTGGTCCTGATTGGGTTTTTTACCCTGTATATGAATAAGCTCGATTATGCATGTTATATATGTGGTAACGCCTGCAAAACGTATTTAAACAAGCTTGATAAAATACAAAACATAATACGTATGCGTGTCGTAAGCTCGTGACAGGGCTAGACATGGGAATGCCACTATACAATAATTAAGCTTAAATCACAAAGAATGAATTCGCGAAATGTGATATTAGTTCCTAAATAGAGTTTTTTCAGAAGTTGGCTAAACCTAAATATTTCTGGACACAATCTTCATAATTTTGAAGTCGGTACCATGTCTATTTAATCATGAGATAATCAGAAATCTTTGGTACAGGCACCGATTTCAAAATTATGAAGAATTGAATTGTGAGAAACTATATTTAATGATTTTTGCACCTTTATGTATGGCATAATCTTTTGAGAATCAATTCCCTTTTCCTTCAATAAAGATTAAAAAGAAATACGCAGTCGATATCGAGAAATACTTTTGCTTTAAACTCATGGTAGAGCTACAGTGAATTCGCGCTGTAAATTAACAGCCAGGCTACATTGCAACTACAAATTCCAACGCGTCAAAGCCTCGTGAATTCATAACTTCTAGAATACACGATATGCAGCGAGGTGTGTAGATAGGTTTTGGTACCAGTTATTTCCGTAATGTTTTAGTTCAAACATATCCTAACTATATCTATAAATGTGAAAGTGTCTCTGTCCGTCTTTATGGTTTATGTTTCATCTTTAAGGTTAAACTATTGAACTGATTCTGATGAAATTTGGCACGGACATCTTACTTCTTACTTAAATTATAAATGCAAAAGTTTGTAAGTTTGTAAGTGTGTATGTTTGTTTTCATAAAATTTGGTATGAAGCTAGCTGGTATCCTGGATTAACACATAGTATCGACTAAGCCATGTGTAGCGCCGCGGGTCTGAACTAATTGTTTAATGAAAATAAAAGTAAAGTTTTTCTACCACTATCTCGGCTTCCTTTAAAACCAGTAATCTCAGACACAACAATAACTAGAGTCGTAATCTGGAAATCTTTTAATCAGATCCTTTAATGTCACCCATAGATGTTATCAGTCTCTAATTTAGCGTCAAGCCATTCTACCCTCTTACACGAGATCTCTCGTAAATTAAGGTTATGGCCTCCGGGTCCAAGGAGATCGTAAAAACTTTTTGTTTATTTTTTTTTCTAGAAAAATAAATTAAGAAGCTCACGGGTTTAAGTTTATAAAAGTAGATATTCGAAACTAAGGCCCGTAATTATAGTCAGCGCTTAATACCAAGAGAGCGACCAAAAAATTTGACGAGGGTTTCTTCATGAATGAAAACAGCATCTCAATTTTTTTTTATTGAGAGAATAACATGCTCTTATCTTTACATATAATAAAACAGTAACATTTGAGTGTCTGTAAATTTAATATTTTTACAAAATAATCAATATGGGGGTGCAAAGGAACGGTAATAAAACATATATCGACAAAAAACGTTGTCTTTTATTTGTTTGTACGCGCTAATCTCAGGAGCTACTGGACGGATTTGAATAATTTTTTTCTTGTTTAATAGTTATTAGGTCTGAGCAATAGATACTTTTTGTCTTGGGAAAATGTACGGCTTACATGTGATATACAAATTTTTGGGCAACGAATTTGCGGGCACCAACTAGTTAATACTAAAACATGATTAAATTTTTTTTAACGGCCCCCAAAATGTGATTTTAAGTTTTATTAGCTTAAGGCTAGCTAAAGGTGTAACCACACTAAAAGAAAACTATTAAGGAGTTCATTATGAAAGTGGCAACCCTGGAAGCAGACAAATATAATATAAATATAAAAATATTAGTATTAAAATGCCCCAGCATCATGAATTTTCCCATACAAATCCCAAAGACGGTTTCAGCGCCACTACACATAATTATACCCTAAAGTTACACCTTGTTTATTATGTCACCTTAATACAGAAAACTTTCTGAAATTCCTAGCAGCAACATCCAATAATTATTATAAGGATTTAAAGATATTCAACTTATAATTTTCGTTACCATCTAAATTTTAATAACTTTATCCTAGGTCTGTTACCACCACCAATATCATATCAGATAGGACAAATATAATTTGTAGATTTGGGGTGCATCTGTTACAATCGGGAGCGCACTAAACTACCTATAAATGTCGGTGGCTCCTCTGCTGAAACGTTTTATGGTCTATAAATTCCAGCGCGGAGTCGGACTGAATCTGCGCTGGGTCATAAGTATTTAGTTCAACATCGACGCTTTTACTTCGGTGTCTATTCTTACCCGACTGCATCAGAAGGAGGGTTATGATTTTTGAGTATGCATATATGTATAAATGTATGTATGTATAATTGTTTGGCACACTCTGCACTGACTTGGTGGATTTAAACGTATCGTTAGATTCGTCTTGATAGCGCAAGTGACACTGGATAAATTAAAAATCAAAATGGCGTATATTGATATCGAAATTGTGAGATTACGACAAAAAATCCGCCCATTTAGGTCGAGTAGGGAATTGCTTTAAATAAAATAAAATAAGAAGAATAAAAAAAGAAATATACATAACTTGATGTTTAAATTGCAATGGTTCGTGCAGTCGGGTTTTCTGTTTTTTTTTTTATTGATTAGAAAAATTCGGACGCTTCAGCGGAGCGGATATGTTTTGTTGTAGACCCCAACTTCTATCCGAAATTTCTAAAAGGTTTTTGTATGGTTTTTGACAGTGCGTGAATTATCTAATCAGAAATTGGTACGCGGCTGGGCTAAGCCAAGTCAAGTGTTTATCACACACCAGTAGACCTCGGAGGCGTTTAGTGCGAAGCTTCCTCCTCAAGTCCACAGGTCTTCCCACCAGGTTCCCACTAATAAGAACGCTATTCAGTTACACGTGTAATAAATTAGGCTAATCAACAAAATCATTAATTTTGAACATCGGAACGTGGGTAGCAATTCGACCTCTTGTTTTTGTTAAGGTAATATTAAATATGAATTAACTAGCTGAAGCTCGTTATTTTACTCATTTTAGGTATTTATTTCAAAAGAAATATTCCTTTGAAATCACATTTCTTTAATATTAGCATCGACGGATACAAAATATTCTCAGGGGTAAATATTTTGAAGCAAATATAATATTATAATGCTCCGCGTCTTAATATAACCGGAGGAAAATGTTACCTACTATTCGCTGGAACGGATTACATTTTCCCCACAGTAATATTTAAAGTTGAACTTTTTTAGTTACCCAAGCGAATGTTTTTTTACATATAATAAAACAGTAAAATTGGCGTGTATATTTAATATTTTTACAAAATAATCAATGTGGGGGTGTTGTCTAAAAAATTTGTCTGTATGTCTATTTGTCTGTTTATCTGTTTGTACACGCTAATCTTAGGAACAATTGGATTTGAATAAATCTTTTTTTAGTTAATAGCCATTAGGTTTGGGCGCATATAGGTTTCTTTTTATCCCGGGAAAATGTACGGTTACCGCGTGATTTACAAAATTTTGCGCAGTAAGCAGTAATGAATAAGCCCTAAACTGATTGAACTATTTATTTATTACTAGTTGGTGCACGCAACTTCAGGTCGTAGTGACCCGGAAACACCGCTGACATGAGAGAGTGGTAAATTTTTCGCATAGGACCATTTTTTTTTCGCACAGCATTTCGCACACTTTTTTCGCACAGCGTGCTAAAAAGCAGTTGATATGATTTCAAACAATTTAGAGCACGCCCCGTGATATAGCCAATTAAGCATACACATATACTTCAGTCTGGCTGCACATTATACGAATTTCCGATCAGAAAAATTCCCACACCGGAATGCGTTCTGTTCGTATGCTTTGTTGTGGATCCCTATCAAAAATTTCTGGTAATTTTTTATATAATCTGATAAGCGGCCAAACTTTAGAGATGTAAACGATTCGGCACCACATATACTAAAATTGTAACGATATAGAGGGTGAAGCGTTCCACACTTTTTATTTTAATACAACTCTAATAAGTTTGGAAGAGTTATTTGGAACTAAAAGAAAAAGGATATGGGCCAAAATCTCTTTTTTATTATTAATAAAATAAAACTTTTCTGACCAGAAATTCGGAGTGTAGCCATGCTTGACTGCCATATTTATAAAATTTGTCGCTACATTGCTAGTGAGCAATGTGATATGTAAACTACCCTCACAACAAGTGGAATGGAACGCTGCGACACAAGTTCCACACTCTCACTGATTTATTGGACGCTTCTGTGTGGTTCTGTCGAGATATATCACTTTGGTATTGCTAAAGCATCAAAACATTTTTTTTTACTTAGTCTATGACGGAGATTACTCGCTCAATCTGGCATCAGTTCGGTCAGAAATTACGGCATTCCCCCGTAATTGTCTAATTGACCGGTAGCACGGCTACGTCCATAATAGAAAATAATATCAAAATTGAAAACACTCAAAAGTTCCACGTAAAATACTACCTAGAATATTTTATGCGAGTGCAGGTGACCGAAATTGAGAGTAATATGCAGACCGCATTCTAAACTTTACTATCCTATAAACAGAATGTAAACCACCGAATAATAATGCTCCTGAAAGCAAAAATATGTAGGTTAAGTAAAGGTGAGATTTCAAAACTTTTGTGAGGATGTCTAGTTTGAAGTTGTGAAGTTTTTACTTTTTGTCGAGACTTTTGATTGATTAAATACTTTTGTCATTTTTAATATACCTAATGAGTAAATAAATTTAAAGAGAGCTGTTTGTTGTTGACGGACCCACGTCATTTGGTTGGAATATGCCAATTCCATATAAGCCGTGATCTGTCGGCTGGCTTAACATAGCCCGACCAAATTTTTTAGATCTACGTTATGTATCTGTTTCAACTTCTCTGATTGTACATATCATTATATATATTTCAAAAACTATTCAACCTGATTTGGTTGTTCTACTAAGAATTTTATTAAAATTTTTATCGGCAAATTTTATATTTATAATGTTTTAAATTTTATCACAATAAGACTAACAGCTCGAAAGCTATCGCGTTACAAACATACATGCACAATATAATGTATTTTTCATGTGTTGAATTATAGACCATGCTGGTTTCGTTCGCTTAGTCAAGAATATTAATGTTATTAAAAATATCTCGTAGACACAAGTATGCGTAAAATTCTCAGATAAATATATTAACCACAATAACTTTAAAATTTCAACCTCTTATTTGCATTAAAGTCTATAATATATTATATTTAAAACAGCGCATTTATCCAGCGTTTCAGAAGAGAAATTCCGGTGTCGACAGCTGCAGAATAATTGCAACATCAATTTTAATTACTCTGATGTGAACTGTTGACGGTTTTAATTCAAGTAATTAATCAAGACTGGACACGGTCGCGACTCGCGACCTGATGCAAAATGGTCTATCATATTTAACGAAGGCTTTTGGAATAACCCGCGGGTTTAAGAGTCCCTTGTAACTTGTAAGC
Source organism: Cyclargus thomasi (assembly GCA_026546445.1). Classification (NCBI taxonomy): domain Eukaryota; kingdom Metazoa; phylum Arthropoda; class Insecta; order Lepidoptera; family Lycaenidae; genus Cyclargus; species Cyclargus thomasi. The sequence goes on along the minus strand of JAOTAV010084263.1, from coordinate 732 downwards.
TAGAGTTTTGTTGTAAAACGTAGTTTTGCTCTTGTATTAAGCGGCTAGTCGTATGAAATTGAAATGTTAAACATTGTGCTAGTCACAATGAAGATATTGTATAGATCTAGGTTTGCACACAGTTATATTAAATGTATATATTTATGAATTTTTCTGTTGATGATTGATTCTGGAAGATACTGCACATACACTTAAAAAAAACATAAATTGAACATCTTTAAATTAATCATGAATTTTCAAATAAAACGGAAATCTTCCGATTCAATCATTGTTTTGAGGGTAGAGTCATACGCATTGTGTGTCCACCAAAACTTATGTCGCCTTCTTTATCTTTTAGCGTCCTGTTTCATGTGCTTTCGTGCGTCCTTTGGTTTCCGCCCTTCTGTCAAAAAAATGTTATTTCCATACAAACGGTGATTGTCAACAACAAGACTTTGTTGTATAGAATGTCAATCATGAATAGAAAGGTAAATTTTTTTTACACGGGGCTAATGACCGCTACCCTCAAGATTGGGCAAACACATATTAGTCCACTTTTGCTTACAAATTACAAATGGCATGGAAATAGCGATTCTCTGCTTTATTATGATGCATAATTATTTGACGCCTTTTTCAACTTTTTTTTTTTTTTTTTTTTAATATCTATGGACGCTTTACACCACGTCAATCTGACCCCGTGCTAAGTACCCGAGGGACTTGTGTTACAGGTACCAGACAACGGAAATATATTTA
>JAOTAV010084252.1:0-12127 GCA_026546445.1 Cyclargus thomasi | reverse complement strand
GAAGGGCGGCTCGATCGGTGAAATACCACGGCCTCACAGAACACCGGCGGGTAACAGCGCTTTTGCTGTGTTTCAAGTGAGTGAGTTTACCGGATGCCTACCCTATTCCGATTACGGAACCGGAATAGAATAGGCATCCAAGCTATGGGAATAGGGATTCTCATAGCCTATTTCTTCATATAAAAAGGCCAGAAGGCCCTTGCAACCCTTCGGATGTTACAGTTGTGGCCACGAGCCAGCTGATCTGTTCCGAGTGTCCCCTAATTTCATTAAAAAAAGTTTTTTTTGTCTGTTCTAGTTGAAATCGATTGTAGAACAGGCATAACTGATATGGTTTTAAAGGTATGTGCACACTTAGAAGTAGCGTGCCGGGACGTACCGGGGCGGGTCGGGGTTCAGCGCCGCACAAAATGCGCTATGGCACACTATTGCCGGGCCGGGTCTCATCGCATGACGGATTTTGAGTACGTCAGTGTTACTACTTTAAAATCACACCAAAAACGTTGCTATATTCTACAAAAATCTACTAAACCGTGTTTTAGCTTCCACCGAAAATGTTCCTTTATTTATCAATTTATTGTACGTGGTTAAAACTAAAATAAAATTGAATGTTTATATAAAATGTCTTCATTACGTTTTTAAAATGTTTTATTATATTTTATTAATTTTCTACTATAATCTTCTAAGAGATTTTAGACTACCTAACCGTTATTCCTTTGTACTAAAAATAAAAATAATAAAAAGTAAAAATCTACTAAATGTAGTCACAGTGTTGAAGTCTTGCCGGTTCGTGTCGCATCCGTAGCGTCCCGGCCCGAGGCCCCGGCACGCTCCGTCAATGTGTGCCGATTTTTCCGCTGCTGCGTCGTTGCATAGTTTGTTCGCTCCTTAATCCAAAATCATTTTTTGGAACTGTGCCTCAAAGTTTATACGGGCAAATAAATTGTTTTATTTTCTTGGAGTGAAAAGGGTATCGGCCAACCCCTTAACTTTTTTTAATGTATATTATTTACGTGTATATAGTATACATAGTATTTACGTGGAAGAGAAACAAACACAATAATAATAATATCTGTGGACGCTTTACACCACGTCAATCTGCCCCCGTGCTAAGTACCTGCAGGACTTGTGTTACAGGTACCAGACAACGGAAATATATTTAATCCTTTATACTATAATACACATATTTAAGATTTTTATTGTACATACAAATATTTTAATAAACATCCAAGACCCAACTAAACCACTGCGCCACAGAGGTCGTCGCCAAACATCCATACTGTTTTCCATACTCGGAGTGCAGCCATCACCTCAAATGCCGTTCTCGGTTTCGGCACGTCAAAAAACCTGATCATTTGGCCGAAATATGGCTGTTGTGCCGGACATAAAATTATCTTAAGAGTAGTTACGATATTAATATTTATTGACATTCCGTATTCTTGTGATTTTTCGTTCGCCGCAGAAGTTTCCAGGTATTAGCCGAACTCTTAAAATAAATTTATATTTGGTTAGTCTGCTTGTAGATTTGCGTCGGTGCTAGCATGTTACGCGTTTCGGCAACCGGTGATAACATTCAAAATTATCTTAACTGGATGAATGTGATACAACATATCGGTGGGTATAATGTTTAGCACATTTTTTTGTTATTTGACATCAACATTTTTAAGTGTGTCATTTAAGTCCCTTTTGCTTAAACAGCTTGAGAACAATTGTGCCTACCTGGACCAATTCAACTGTTCCAATCATCCTGAAATTGTTTTAACAGGGTTCGTATTGTTTCTTCTTTGGATTAACATTTATTTAGGTTTTTGGATTTTTGATAGTGTAGCCTTTGCATTTTTTTTCTACACTTGATTTTTTTTTATATTTTCAAGAAAGCTCGATTTACTATGCTTATTTTATAGTACTCTTCTTCTTTGATATCTATTTAATTTAGGGTTTAGTTTTTCTCTTAAGACATTGGAGCTGATAGAAATTTGGAGCTACTGATATTGATTGAGTGTATGGTACTTACGTTTGGCGTTTTTATTGGCGTAATATGTATATTAATTCCTTCATGTCCTGCATCAGCTTTAAATGACATCGACATAGGCGCTATTTCATCAGGATTTTCGTTATGAATCCCTTTAACAAGCTTTGTGTGAAAACTAAGCATACGAGATGAATCTTGTATACTGGAAAAAGGACTTTCTCTATGTGCTAACGTAGACGGGCAAAGACTTTCAATGTCAGAAGATCCACTTTCTTGAAACGCTCGGTTTGCATTCCTTTGAACTTTTAATTTTTTTCTTTCGTAAAATGCTTTAGAATAAGCACGGTTTCTTTTCTGTTTTTTTTACGTTCCCTTGGTGGTAATTCACTCAAGGGCACAATTTTCCCTTCCGCTTTCTTTTTATGGTATCTCTCTCTTTCTCTTTTTCTTATTTCTTTTAATTTCATTGGGTCATTTTGAATTTTTTCTTTTCTTTTCCTTTCTGCGATTCTTTTTCTCTCTAGCTTAATTTCTCGATCGAATTTAGGTGTCTTATTCCTGAAACATAAACGAATTTGATATTTTTCTTTACTTTTTAAATTAACCTTATGGAATAGTGTGTCTTATTTAGTTACTTTTTGACCTCCCGACCACCAAAGAGATATTGAGACCCTTTTTATCCCGCAAAATATATGGTTCCCGCGTAGGGTTGTCAGGTCGCCAAACCTAATAGCCGGACAGACCAGCCAGTTTCGCCAGACATTTGGCTAAAAAAGCCGGACACCCTATATTATTGAGGATTTTGTCTTGGTATTAATAGGTACGACAAAAAATTGAATGTCAAATCATGTCTTTTTGACTCGGCCACGCTCGGCGAGTGGCGACACGACGCGCGGCGGCGGCGCTCGCTTGTTTGCAAAATGTAAAAAACCCAACCAAAGCCGGGCAAGACGGACACAGTTTATTTTGGCCGGACATGCAATCAAAAGCCTTACTACATTCGGCTTTATCCGGACGCCTGGTAACGCTATTCCCGCGCGATAAACTAACTTTGGTTGTGATGATACCACACTATCGCCCAGACGTATTTTTAAATTACTATGCATAAATGTCTTTAATTAGTTTTTCCGTAAAGTAAACATATAGTACGGTAGTGTAATAGCGTAAACTCGCCCAAATGTCATCACGACTGGGCACCGTTTATACTCGATATCCGTCTATATCTATACTCAATATACTAAATTTCTAATTTTGGTGCACTAATTGCAATTTTGGTGGATACAAAAGACCGTATAGACATACAAAACTGGCTCATAACAATTCCAATTAGCCTAATAAACAACAGCTTGAAAAAAATCAAAGATTTTCAGAAAGAAAAAATCAATTTAACAGATATCTATGAATACCGAACACTTCATTTTAGAATTACACACGTCATGCGACTATGGGAAGTAAAATTAACATACGGCAACGAAAATTGCACGTTTTTTCCGAATATTATTTAGGGTATTACTTACATTTTTAGCTGAAAAACGACGTAGCGTCAAAACCTGTTTGTTCAGAGAGCGTTGGCGCTCGACTGACTATAAAGACCTAGTATGTGCGCAGTTTATTTTAACTTAAATATAATAAAACCATAAAAAATAATATTTTGCTGGTACACATTTTGCACATATCGCTTTGTTTGCCCAATATTTTTATTAAATTAGGGGGAAAACGAGCGACCGGGTCACCTGATGGAAAGAAACTGCCGTCGCCCATTGACACTCCCAACATCTGAAGAGTTGCAAGCGCCTTGCCGGCCTTTTGTGATTGGCGACAAAGGGGTTAAGGGTTATGGGAATTAGGAAGGCGAATCACTATAAAGGAGTTAGGCTACCATATAGTATATACCGGTAAATTTTGTTACTATACAAAACACAACGACGCTGGTTTATCTAATAAACTTTAGTATGTAACACTAATCACAAGCAACAAAAGTCTGTTCATTCAAAATATTTATTAGTAGCCAAGATTTAAAACCAGTCATCACAAATTATTCATTCACTACAGTCACTTAACACTTAACTCATTGATATTTCAAACATGATCACATTAAAAAAAGATCTTCGGAAATTCATGAATAGCCTTAAGATAAGCTTAAATATTAAATTAACCTAAATAATAAGAGATCCTATCAGAAACAGACCCTCTGTTTCTGATAGGCTCTTTTGACATTTTTTGACAGACTCTCCATGATCTGTCAAAAAGGTTGTGGGTAAACTATGCGACACTTATCAGAAAGCGGTGAAACAGGCCAACTTGGTAAAATCGGCGACATGCCGCGACGTTCGGCGTGCTCTAGCGTAATAACTGAAACACTTGTACCAGGAGCGCAGGAAGTAGCAGGAGTATGAAGTATGAACGGTAGTTTGGCGCGGAATGCGTGATGCGTTTTATATTTTTTTATATTATTTTACTGGCTTTGTGTGCGTACCATTTTTTAACAGCACTGCGAGCTTTCTAATTTTTTAATGAATAAATTGATAGTTAACTTACCGTACAAAAATATATGTCCGAAATGTACTTTCTGACTATCTGAACTTTAGATTTCTCACCACCCAGTTGCCCAGCTTAAAAGTGAAATTACAGAACAAAATCTTATTGTTTTATGCTCTTCTATCGTCCTATAAAGGTCTCCTGCGGGGTTATTTGACCCATCCATTTTGTGGACAGGCCAGTAGTCTATTAATGTGTATTTGAAATAAAAGACAAGAACTACTTATTAGTACAACCACTAAACAGGGGGGCCTAAACAGATCACTTACACTTAGCAAAATTGCTCGTTTTGACATTTTTCTTTCAACATGAATTTCATAATTAATTTAAATTGAATTTTAAAGTAACTGTTTTATCAATACTATTAGATAGATCTACATAGCCCCTATTTTATTTTTTATTACCCAGAGGACATCTATAGGTATAAAAGTAGAATAGTTGCTCTCATTGAGTGGGAGATCATACTGAGCCGTTAATTATTATCTATCTATATTTACCAATAAATAGGTATCATACCATACAAATAATCGAAAAAAAAACAAAGTACCGAAAATTCCGGGAATTCCCGGTTCCAACATGGCTGGTACCGAAAATCCCGGGTCCTCGTTCGTAAACTAGCGTCGGAAAAACCGTGCACTCGTCTCAGAATATCAAATCTCGACAAAACTCGATAAAAATGTGTTGTCATGTAAGTTCGTATGTACAAAATAAGCACAGATTAAAAATAAAACACAATATTTATCTATAATTTGATCGAAAAACGTAAGAAAAAAACTATAATTGTCATGTTATGGTATTAGCCCTATTGTTTACCTCGAGTAAACATCGAGAAAACGTGTTGAAAAATTTTTTCGATGACATATCTTAGCCGGGTTGAAAACGTAAAAGCTGATACTTCTACAAACCCCGTGTAACACCACGGGACACAGATAGTCTTATAATAACCTAAAAATATTATTTAAACTGTCATAGTTAATTTTATAACCTTGTTCTAATAAACCGGAAAAGAAAATTAAATGAAGGTATGTAAATTCTCCACAAAGACACTGCTAACTGCTTTTTGTTTAACGCGCAATTTCCCGTGAAGTGACCAATTAAGGGACAAATACAAGGCGCTCGTGGGGCCAGGGATTAGGGCGGTAGGTAGGGTTGCCTGCCCGGGATCTCCGAGATTGTCCCGAAAGTTTGCGAGCCGCCCCGTGTCCAGTAATTTTACTTCGCTGTCCCGAAATTATAAAAAACAACTTTTCACAGATTTACGATACTACGGCTGCTAAGTTGAAATACCCAAGTGTATTTTTTTCTAAACATTAACTAAAAATATATGTAATCGATTGTACTGTTGGTTCGTGGTGGAAGCACATGTTCAACCTTAATGAAACATTTTTCATGCACTATTTCCATTATATTCACTTCGAATAATGACTTTGTCGAAACCAGTCGTGTATTTGTTATGAATTTGTAAAATCGAAATGATTATAGTGGAAATAGTGTATGAAAAAGTAGTGTTTCAATTACATTAACTATAAAAAGACCAAAAATGTAATTCAACGGAATCACCAGGATATTTCTGCGGAGCTACGAACGTGATGCCCCAGAAATGTCCAGGAAGTGATCAGCCTGGATCTGGCAACCCTAACGGAAAACCCCCTGGGGAGGGGCCGCTCCTACCTCTAATATCATTAGTGAGCTTTGAATAAATTAAGGGTCTGGGATACGAGTAACGAGACTCGCAGCCTTCTATTGAATTTATTTTTAACCGACTGCGCCGGGAGGTTTTTTTCGAGAGTATGTATGTGTAATTGTTTGTCACACTCTGCAGCCTAAACGGTTTGATGGATTTTGGCTTGAGAGGTGTCTTTAGATTCGTATTTTTTTAATGATATTTTAGGAGAAAGCGAGCAAACGGGTTGCCTGATGGAAAACAACTGCCGCCCTCCATTGATACTCGCGACATCTGAAGAGTCGCAAGTGCGTTGCCGGCCGTATTGAGAGAATAGGGAATTGCAATAGGGGATTAGGGAAGTTGGGCCACCGGTGAACTCACTCACTGAACGAAACAGCACAACGCCGAGCCATGCTCCGGCCCATTCGTGCCGAAGCATGGCTCTCCCACGACATTGAGCGTCCTTATTATGTACTTAAGATCGGTTAATGTCCCATTGGTACACGCCTTCACCGGGGTTCGAACCTGTACCCTCTCGAGTGCGAACCAAAGGTCTACCCATTAGGGCACGGACGCTCTGTAAGAGTGACACTAGATATATCAATATAATATTTAAATAAAAACATTGGCGCCAAATTCGAATATCGCATTATTTCAATTAGAACTGTTCCTGCAGTGGGTTTATTTGTTTTTGGACATTTAGATATTTATGAATTATAGGCAAGGGAGCAGACGGGTCTGCTGGTATAATCACAGATTGTTACACCAGAAGTGCTGCAAGTGCGTTGCCAGCCTTTTGTAATAAAGGAATGAACAACAGGGAATGAGGTGTAGTGAGTTAGGTCTCCGGTGTATTCACTATCAGCAGACCTGAAATTGTCGTAATAGCATAGAGAAATTACAATAATTGGTCTATGGCAATAGTAACATTGCAAGGGTAATCTGTAAATTTTAGTATATTTTATTATGGTAGTTGTGATAACATAGTTGCTTCTGCATCCACTTAAATTGATTTTTAAATTCCTGTTTTGTAAAAATAGGCAGCTTTTTGCTTTATTAAATTATAAAATGAATTGCTCTAGGCAATATTGCTAAGTGACCTTTTTAGCCCTGCTGGTCGAAACACAGTGCTGTTTCATGTCGGTTTTCTGTGAGGCCGTGGTTTTTCTTCGACCTATCCGGCCTATTCACGCCGAAGCATGACTCTCCCACGGCAATGAACGCTCATTAATATATAAAAACTCATACCAAATCCATCAGATGATGATCACCTCCTTCCGCGGACCTGGTGAGAAGTTCAGGGTGACGATTCAAGAACCCCCGGACCCAGTCGTAGCCCGCCGTCCCCGACGACTTATCAAACTGGTTCCTGATGTTATTGGCAGTGGCGTATTCGAAAGCTAGCGCCCTCAAATCGCTCCTCGTGACTTGAGACCCTTTAGCCCTTTTGCAGTACTCCACAAAGTCGTTTTCCTGTTCCTTGGTGAAAGTCTGATTGCGGCCCAGCGAGGACGCCGCCACCCCCTGGTTCAGCCGCTTGCGCAGACCAGACACACTTGCCCCGACCACTTTTGCCGCGAATCTAGTCGAGCAGCCACTTTGGACGAGCTGCTGCGCCGTTCTGAACACCTCATCGGATAAAAGCATCCGGTCGGATTTCCTGATGTATGTACGTGGCATGACTCTGAAAGAACAATTATGGCATAGCAGCTCAAAGTATACAGTGTACTTGACAGTATAAAAGTGTAAATTATTAGAACTGAAATAGACCTTTCGCGACAAGCTTGTTTATCGTTTTGTTATTAGTTATGACGGACAAGATTTTTACAAAAGTCGATTTAACCTTGTAGCTTCTTCGCCCGGTATTTAATTGCAAGATAAGCTCAGTGTTGTTTAATAGAAGAAGACAAAATAAACTTACCTGTAGTTTACACGCGTGATACGCAATAATAACTTCTGTATTTTTACAAATAAGATTTAATGTTAGTCGTGATATCAGCGAGCGTGGTGTCGCGTGGACTCTCATTACCAACTGCGCGCTGCGGGGTAACAGCTCTCGCCGGCCCGCTTCCCCCACTCCGCTGCGCACACTTGGCCCGCGCGGTCAGTTACCCCGAATATTTTTAGAGATGGCAGTCTGTAATATAAAATATTGGACAGTCTGCGGGCTCTGCGGGTTCCGTAGCCAAATTTTGTTTGTCACAGTTACTTCTTATCACTTGATAAGTTAGCGACTCGCAAGTTCATATATAGAAACGATGGGTAAATCCAGGAATGAGGTCATCGTTGTGCAATATAATTTCAATATTCTACAAAATAAAACTTATTAACAAGCGGACCCAAAAAAGCATAAATTCGCTGCTCGAATATTCAACTGGAACCTAAAAGTAGAGGCAGTAATTGCTACGAACCTCTTTTTACAGTCACCGCCTAAAATTGCGAAACAAAAAAAACAAAGCGTCAAAGGTGACCCGTTTTGAAAATGGAACGCGTGTTTTGCACAAGTCGGAATGTGGATTATAATAATCGCGCGTAAAACCTTTGAGCCCCTGTCGCGTATTAATTAAAAACAGGCGACGGCTCGTGACGGAGGGAGAGGATTAATATCTAAATAATGAGGCGGTCGCCCCGCCCCGCGCCCTAGTACCGGGCTCCAGGTACCGACAGACAGAAAGACATACGTGACATTCACATTTAAATTTTTTTAAGTCCTTCTTTTATCTTCTTTTTATGGCACTACGGCTTTTAACCATTGCCAGTGTCAAGTAAAGGCGGGAAATCAATTTCCTTGTTGCAAAAATATTTTCAGCAACGCTACATAATATCTGGTCAAAGTCAACGTAAAACATCGGTCAAAGCGTCAAAACAGTCAATTCACTAAACTAGTAGACGCTTTACTAAAATTTCGAATGGAGTTTTGGAGGGATCCATAAAATAGCACGTTCCTTGAAATTGTATCACTTGCTAACACTTGTGCGTGATATCTAATATTTAATACTACCAAAACGCAATAAAACCCGAAACAACACAAATTTAGCAAACTAATACAAAAACACACTATCACTTTTTCAAATTTTGCCAAATACCAATGTCAAGTCACCAATGTATTGATTACTCTGCCTTATTTATAAATTAAGCAATTTCAGACTGAAAATGCAGGGAGCATTTTTCTATCCTATGTGTGAAAATGCTTGTTGTGTTGTGTTTCACGTTTAATAAACATAATCCACGGTTTCTAGGGGTCTTTGTTAGAATTATCAAAAAATGTACCTACCATTGAAATAATTAAGAATCTCTTAATTATAACCGAGCAGGGCAGTCACAACTCACTGTATTAAAACTGAATATCCTAAATTATAAAACACCAAATGATTTGTCTGTCCGTACGTCCCTATCTCTCGAGACACTCTCTACGGTGGGATGAAAAGCGGAAAAACGGGAGCCGTGATTTAGCACCACGTTGCCGCTTCTGATAGGGGTATACAAATACGATATAAACATATATATCGTTCGGCTACTATAAGTTGAATCTAGCATTTATTTTCACTAGCAACATTATTACGACACAGTCTTTTGATTTCGATTAAAGTTGGACTACAGTTGGATTTCATGATTTTGATACTTGATTTTATGTAAGACATGACATGTTATTTATCTAAATAAATGATATTTTTACAAAGGTGTAGGTGAAAGAGAAACAGGATTTTGTCTCTCCACCGGGTATTCAAAGTCTGATATTGATTATAGGAAATAAATTATGCTTCGAAACAAACAACACTTTGTCCTAAAAATCTCAATAAAAATAACACTTTACTTTTCCAGAAACTTATATTGAAACACTCGTGTTTAGGTCTCATGATCTGATATGAACAATTTTTTTTCTCCACTACAATAATTTTGTTATACCGTCTACAGAATTTTGAATTTAGAAGGATTTTTCTTGGTTCAACTTATAGTAGCCTATAACGCTACAATAAAAGGTAAGATTTTAGGCCCAGTTTACATTTTGATTAGTGTTTAGTGCGAATGCTAATTGTTATGTGATTAGTGCGTGTAGACGGGCAAGTGCCAAGTGCTGAACTGTCGTACTAAAAATAATCAAAATGTAAACAAAGCCTAACGCCGGTAAATTCCATTAATCACGTGAGGTTCGAAAAATCACGAAACATCACAAGGGGAGGGGGGTGGTAGTTCTTCCTCTTCTCTTTTATTTTATTTATTTATATGGCGCTTGGCTATAACCATGGCCAGTGTCAAGTAAAGGCGGGAAATAAATTTTCTTGTTCCAATAATTTTTAGGAACGTTACATACATTTCGTCAAGTCTAAAGTCTAGTCAAAGTCAAGATTAATCGTCAGTGCAGTCGAAGCGTCAAGTCAGTGGATTGAGTAAAGTGGTAGACGTTTTACTAAAACTTCTAGTGGAGTTTAGGAGGGATACATAAGAAAGCACCTTTCTTAAACTGCTGGGAATAATTAGAGACATATGTGAAAGAAGCGGGTAACTAACATGAAATTGAACTTGGGTAACTAACAAAAACATGAAATTAAAACAAAGTAGATTTGATCTATATATAGCTAAGTAGACAAGTTAAATAATTAAGTCGCTAAATAACAAGATTTATTAAAATTTTATAGGAAAAAAAATGAGTATATAATGGAATGTTGTAAAAATGTTACTTATTCGCTTCTCCCACTTATATTTTTAATTATAACTTATCTACACAAATAAAGATTCTGACATAAGATTCATACACTGTCAAATTCCTCAGATTAACTGAGGTGAGGGAAGGAACTTACAGTGAAATTTAATTATGATGTGACCCAGTGAGTGCGATTGTTAAAACCGTCATTGGATGGTGTTGGAAAAAACCGACCAAGTGCGAGTTGGACTCCCGTACGAAGGGTTCCCTAATATTGAAGAACAAAATATTAAGTATATAGTTCTGAAAGTCAAATAGGTTTAGCATTACACTTCATAACAAGCGAAGTCCTTCAACGCCTTCTATCACCAAGAAAAAAAAAAATTTAAAAAAGACGCGTTTTTTGTATGAGAGCTACTCTTAAATATTTAATTCGTTTTTATTATTTACTGTTATGGCGGCAATAGAAATATATACTGTGTCTCATTAGCTATTACCATTCTTGAGATACAACTCTTAGTAATAGATAAATTGCTACCTTTTGGCGCGGGACCACGGAAAATAACCGGAAGTCGGTCAATAACCATTAACCAACAATATCGAAAGCTTAAAATAGGCCTTGATATTCGTTAGTATTTATGGAACTGTACGGACTATCTGACAAAAACCGGACTCAGCTAGTTAGGTTGGCTTTGGGCTTTGCAAATTAAAAAGCCATCAAGAAAACAATCAACTGAAAAGAAAAATAAACTGAAAAGAGGATCGGCCGAATAGATTTATACAAAGTGAAATAAAACAAATACTGTTCATAGCTATGAAGTACACACGTACTTCATAGCTAGTGACCACAATAATTTTTATTTCATATTGACGTTTTAAAATTTATAAGTTCGTTAATCGTGAGCGATGTAAATTGTTGTGTTTTACAACTGTTCTTAACAGATGGCGCTAGGTGTGACGATATGAAATACTGCAAGTTTGAAGCAAAGTGATATCTGGAGATATTTGGAAGGAATTTGAGAAAAAACCTATCCAAGATAATAATGTAAATTGTGTGTGTATGTGAGTGTTTGGTAAACAATAAACTTTGAATAAAATACTATTTATTTAAAATATACTTAATAGAATATGATTACTATCATGTTATATAATATATTAAGATATCTTATAGCGAGTTGTAGCTTGTAGCTATGAGCGTACTTTTACCTTTTACTGAAATTGTCTTTATGTAGTTACTAGCTTTTGCCCGCGACTTCGTACGCGGACAGGACGATTTTGACGAAGTTTTCTGTCGGCATTCAAGGGGATG
>JAOTAV010084251.1:0-37032 GCA_026546445.1 Cyclargus thomasi | reverse complement strand
GGTAGCATTTTTACAAATATTCTGTAATAAATTGTGTAGTAAAATTGCATGACTGAGTTTCACATTTTTAAAAATGTCGTGCGTAAAAACTTCCTACACAAATTTAGTAAATTTACTATGGAAATTTTTAACAGTGTATCGGCTCGTTTTCTGTTGCTGTTTTTCGACAATTTGCCATGTTTTTTTACATTTTTCCAAAATTACTTTGTCAAGGTCATGGACCTAGTTAGGTTTGTAACAAAAGTTAGTGATAGAACTTTAGGGTTTGTGAGTGTTTCTTTACCCTTATATAGAGTGAAAGTAGCAACGCTCAAAGTATTTTTTTTATTTCTATAAGCGACCCGGTGACAGGAGTTTGCCCATACACAATTTTTTTTTGGCTTTCAGCAATGCGTCATTACATTCTTACCCTATAGCATAGAACGATAGATCTCCTCTAAATTGACATAAAATCATATCCACGACATAAATGCGTTTCTAAAAAAGACAAATTTACTCCAGAGCCAAAATACTATTTCAAAATTTTATAATACATTAGTTTATAAAGATAAAAAATTTTAAACATGCTTGTCGTATATATATGAAATATGAGATATGTTCGAAATTTCAACTTTCTTTCTTCGTTAATGGAAGTGTATTTTTTGGCACTGGTGTAAAATTAAACTTCTTGAGATATACTTCCGCTATCCGCTGTCGATATGGTGATTTTAGTGTTCTTAAAAATATATTAAGACATTGTCTGGGTAGCGAATTTTAATTGCGCGGAATTTTTAGCGGACTATTTCTACCAGCTCCCCTAACCGTCCCTTGTTACACCAGGGACGGTTAGGGGAAACTGTATCGCCAAACTGTATGGAAATGACATATTAAAATGCAGTTTAAAAATCGACGAATTGTTCAGCTGTTTGCTTAGCTTTATTTATAAGGGTTAAGCGGAAAACCTACTGATCGGACGCAATTTACGGATGCGACTGACAGCTGCGACTTACATTATAATTGTACATTGAAGTGTGCAAACAATAAGGCGTAAGCCACGGACGTTTTGTATAGGCTGTCAGCCGCGTCTGACGTCAGTCGCGGACGTTTATGTAAGGGCTGTCAGTCGTATCCGATCAATTTGTTTTCAGCTTGAACTTTGATTATTATAATACAACTCTTTTGAGATGCTTCCAAAATCTAGCTTCGAGTAGCTTAATGTTTTTCTATGACTAAAACTAGGCGAATAAATGTTTGTTCACTTTACAACAACTTCCTAGTGCAGTTTTTTTTTGCAATTTCCTGTTTGATGCTATCATTAGCACCGTAATCGTTGGTTACAAATAATATTTATAATTATAATAATCCAGAGGTCGCGGTCGCGTTATATAGGAAGTATAATAATATATTTTTTAACCGTTTCATTCTTAGGTGACAACATTGTGTTCGCCATTAATTATACATCCAAAGTACAAATGCCTACTTAATTGTTTTTAGATGATAGCGCAAATGTATTCAGGTATTTTCTCATCGATAGTACATATTTCAGTCGTGTTAGTCCATCACAATCATAATCTCCAAATAGCTATCATGTTTCCTATTGAGGCTATAATTAAGGAATAGTGACGTCACATCATGGCGGTGTTTGGGGTCACGTGATGTTCAGATTGAAAAGGTACGATATAATTATATCAATTACCACAAATTTATATATTTATTTAAATACTAAGTAGATGATGCCTGCAACTCCGTTGAGTCAAAATTCGTTTATCTCTCGGAATCGTACATTTTTCCGGAATAAAAAGTATTCTATATCCTTTTTCGGGATTCAAAGTATCTCCATATCAAATTTTCACAAAATCGATTCAGCTGTTTGGGCGTAACAGACAGACAGACTTTCGCATTTATAATATTAGCATGGAAGTATGGACTTCCGCGATACACATGATAAAATGCGATACTCGTGTATCCGATATAATATGTAATACATAAACTAATAATATAAAGGTGAAGAGTTTGTTTGTTTGTTTAAATGCCATGTTAAAAAGTCCATTTATCGAGGGAGGCTATAAGCTATATAACATCACACTTCAACTAATAGGAGTCGAGCGGTAGTCAAAAATGTCGTAAAAACGGGATATTTATAAAGTTCCACGGGGACGTAGATGCGGGCAACGCCTAGTACAATATGTAATAACACCCGACAGTCGACACGTTTCCGTGGTCCAGTGGTATATAGTTTGGCATCGTACTCGGAAGTCGTGGGTTCTATTCCTGCGATGAAAACGTTTTTCTTCCAAGTTTGGTTAGAACAAAACAGGCTGATCACTTTCTTCATCTTTCTTGTCAGAACTCGTTGTGCTAGCTGTCTGTACTTTGTCTGTCTGCTGGTTGTCAATGTAAAGCACGCAGGATCCATGACCAATGATCATAGTATGGTCATAGGTCATGGACCCTGCGTGCGTCATCGCAGTCGTATAATCCATGTATACATGGATTATACGACTGCCGAATATTGGTGACGTATTCGAGGCCTACACACTTCTATCTCCGTATATAATAGAACAGTAAAAGCGGCGAGTCTGTACAATTCATATTTTCCAAACTAATCAATTGTAAATTTAAAGGGGGGGGGGGGCTTAGGAACAGTCATAGAACACAAATAGCCAAAAAAAAATTGTCTGTTTGTACGCGCTAATCTCCGGAAGTACTGAATGGATTCGAATATTTTTTAATAGCTATTAATTCTTGGCAACACATAGGATATTTTTTATCCCGGGAAAATGCAGGGCTCCCGTGATATACAAATTTTCGCGCAACGAAGTTTATAACAAACCAACGAAACAGTCACAAAGGTTATAATTCGAAGTAGTTTTTTAATCACAAAAATATTATAAATAGTGTGTTAGTCGCCAGTAGTATCCGAGCCTATAAGGGATGCAGAACGAAGCTAGGTACATCTCGGCGTAGCTCCAGGGGATCCAGCCTGTTTAAAACAATATGGGGATTGCATTTGTGTCAACGTGCCAATATAGATGAAATCTTTTTTCCAAACGTTATGTCAATTCACATTTTTCCTTATGATCGCGATGCATTTTTAAAGATTTTGGTACCCTGAGACTATAAGGCCACCCAATAAGGCTTTGCATAAGCAAATAGGGAGACCTATTTGCTTATGCAAAGCCTTATTGGATTTTCAAAATATTTTTGTTATGAGTAGCGTGCCCAAAATTTTATGTCACGTGTCACTGATGGCACACGATGTTTCCTCAACCCCGCACTATATCCAAACGTCCCTTCTTCAGACATTATAACAGCTGTTCTCCGTAATATGAGGCCAAACCTTTTCGATACAAAGTTGTAAGCATTGGTTTTCGTTAATGTCTGTGAGGATATGTAAGTAATATAACATAATTGTTAAAAATAAAACAGTTTTTTGATAATGATATTTTTTAATAATAATAAAGACGATAAAAAATTTGTTTTTACCAGTCTCGAGCATACCTAATTAAAATTTAAATACAGTTATTTTTACTTTATTTTGATTATTTTAATTGGAATTCCTATCATTGAATATGTTTATTTTCAATCATTTTAGTATTTTCATATGACGTGTGAAATACATTCAATTAAATATATTGATATTATTTAAAAAAATCTAAATACGAATAAAAATTTTAAGTAAATGAAAAATAAATCATACTTTGATATTAATTATACAATATACAGTAGGGAAGAATCAACTGTTATTTTTGTTTATTGAATAAAAAAATAAAGTCTCCAAAAGATATATATTAGAAAAATATGTAAAAAACCATATTTATCCACAAACTGAGCGTCGGCTTGTTAATGCTGTCTGCAATATTTAAATGAAACATACTGTTGCCATGTGAACAAAGATGCCCTACGACTGCTCGTATCACATAACACTAGATTTAAACCTATATTACTACATGACCTAACTTTAAGACCTACTTTCGTTAGGCACTGAGACTGTCTTTATTATCATAAGATGACACACTTGGTGGTCGCGCCTGGAGCTGCACGTTTATTTTCATAAGATGGCACACTAGGTGTTCGCGCCTGGAGCTGCACGTTTAGTTTCATAAGATGGCACACTAGGTGTTCGCGCCTGAAGCTGCATTTTTATTTTCATAAGATGGCACACTAGGTGGTCGCGCCTGGAGCTACACGTTTATTTTCATAAGATGGCACATTGGTGTTCGCGCCTGAAGCTGAACTTTTATTTTCATAAGATGGCACACTAGGTGGTCGCGCCTGAAGCTGCACTTTTATTTTCATATGATGGCACGCTAGGTCGCGCCTGGAGCTGCACGTTTATTTTCTTAATGAGATTACCGCAACTAGGAATTTTGTGGGACAAACTTTTGTGGCACTTTTATTTAAATTATACTTATAGTTGTCCAGTAGATATAAAGTGCTTCGCATTGTACAATCCGAGAAGTTGTAATAGATATAGATGGTGGATCTAAGTTATTTGGCTGGGTTACGTCAAGGACAGACCAGCCCGTTTGGCCGGACATTTAGCTAAACAAGTCGAACACCCTATATTATTGAGGATTTTGTGTTAGTAATTGGTAAAATTTTTATTGTATGTAAAATCATGTATTTTTGACTCGGTGAACTGTAAAAAGCCTAACTATGTCCGGCTTTATCTGGACGCCTGGCAACGCTACATACATACATACATACTTATGTACATACATACATATGTACATACGTACATATATACATACATACATATATAATTTATACTCTCGTAAAACATAACCCTCCTTTTGGTGCAGTCGGGAAAAACAAAACCACCTTCTGGTGCAGTCGGGCAAAGAATTTAAGAGCAGCGCAAATAACTTCGCACGTTTTTCAATATTTTGATGGTTGTGTTTGTATAGCTGTGGTTTACTTGACTAAAACCTTGACCTCAGTGTAAGTAGTAAGTACTCGCAAAACAAGTCTTAATTTTTATAATGATAATAATGATTTCTTTGCATAGAATGTTGTTTACGGGAAGATCTTAAAGCTACATATGTACAGTCGTAAACATTCTGCTTTTGAAGCATGCAAAAGTATTTGTAATTGAATCGTTCATTTCAAAAACCTCATAAGTCACAGAATAATAATTTTTCAGAAATCAATAAAAACTGTTTCATACACAATCAAATGAGTTTTAAAAGGGCTTTTTAATGTTTAGTTTAGTATTTGAGTAATAACAAATTAAAATAGCGTATAATCATTACAGTTTATTAATAGAAATAATGAAAAAAAATCTGAAAAACTTATGTTGTTTTAGCAAGCAATAGGTTTAGTGGCATATAATTTAAACAAAACAATCGTAGTAATCTTATTTTTTATTGCTTATAATTAAGAATTGCACTTCAAAACAATCTTATTAACATTTTAGATACATTAACTTGTTATTTTTTAATATTTTTATGGTACATTATCATATTCTCCGTCATTCTCATCTGGATTATTTTCAACAATTGCTGTTGGCCAGCTAAAAATATTGTTATAAAATGGCATATGCTCTTCCAGAAATATCTTCAACTTGTTTAAAGTCATCTATTTTTATTATTGATGGGCACTTTCAAATCACAGGCTTTAGTTGATGGAAGTGAAACAGAAGTTGTTATTTTCTTTATTAATGAGAACGAATGTTTGATCAATCAATCAATATATTCCTCGGCTATGATAGTTCCTTTTCTATCTGAATCATACTGAAAACTCATGTATGTACGAAGGAGCAAATGACTTTTTCTGGTCCTTTGGGACTTTTTTTCAACGTTGTATTATTTTTATTTTGACCGGGACAGCCAGCGGAAATAATATATATATATACTTATGATACGAACCAATCAAAACAAAGCAAATTTAAAATGTCAATGTCAGTCATAAACTACTCCTGCCATCTAGTGATGCATGCAAAAACCTCTTAAGTCATTGACTAATGTTGTTTAAGCAATTAACGTCTTTCACACGGTATGATTAAAAGAGGAGCTTAGCTTAAGCTGTTTTCACCCAGAATACGCATCTTCTTTGAGGAAGCATTTTCAGCAAAAAACGCATGTTGGAAAAAATGTGACTTAAGTGGTATTTTTGAAATTACCGATTCAATCATATTTTGATTTAAGAATTTACAGTCATACGGTTGAATTGATAATAAGAGTGCTGTGCTTAATATAACTTAAAAAAAGAAGTACATATTTCATTTCTGTCAACAATACGTTTGACGTTCATTCACCATGTCACTGTCAAGAGAAAATATTTGATTGTAATTTTTGAATTATATTAAAATAATGCTGATAGTAAGAATGTGAGAAAGTTAATATCTCCACACATTGTACTGCCCACATGGCACTAAGTATGTAAAAATAGTTACAATGTCCAACACTATGTCAATTAACAGAATCTAAATTAGTATGTCAAGTAACTATTGGAATAGTCATTAATTATTATGTCATTATAAAATATAAAATTACAGTATTTTTCCACCAATAATAATTAAAGTACTGTAATTTAAATCATTTTTATTTTTATTTAATCGACAATAAAAAACATAACCAAATTATTATTTTACCGAAAAGTTTTTTTTTCTGGAATACATTACATTATTACAACTAGTCCAATTTAGTCCTGGATCAGTATTAATCCGCCGTAAGGGATCCGAAGTTCGTAGTACGTTTCCGTTTTCCGAGTTGTGTAAGATACTATGGAAACTGAAGTTCGTAAATCGCAATTATAAAATAAACAATTGTCTCCAACTATTCTGCAACCGTGTTTGTAATCTTGAAACGATTGCATTGATAGCAGTTATTCGCGAGAACTTGTGAGACAGAGTCGGAACTCGGAACTTAGTTACGGGAGTTCTCGCTACAAGTGCCGAAGAAGTCGTATATGGACTCTATCAATATAAAATAATTGTTATTTTTATATGGATCTAGTCTTCATAAAACTTTTATTTGTATACTGGGAACAGAAAAACACTCTCCGTTCACGGTTAGTAATATTACAAATTGACGTCAGACAAACATACGTACAGACCCCGAATTACTGATATGACTTCCGGGTTTAAACGACTTCC
Organism: Cyclargus thomasi; assembly: GCA_026546445.1. NCBI lineage: Eukaryota > Metazoa > Arthropoda > Insecta > Lepidoptera > Lycaenidae > Cyclargus > Cyclargus thomasi. The sequence continues at coordinate 29,954 of JAOTAV010084251.1, read as the reverse complement.
GAAAGGCAAATTACTTTACCTTTTGGGCTCGGTCATAAAAACCAGTCAAACCTTCGCGATGTTTCACATAGTATTCACATCTTATGTGCTGACCGGTGATAAAAAAAAAAGTTATATAAGTCACGACGACGGCTTATCGATATTAATCATTTCATATCAATTCCTCGATCCAGTGATAAGAGCCGACGGTTTGGGGAAGACCGTGAACCGTATAACCGTTCAGCGGTGAGCAAATCGCCCAGTTTCGTGGTATAGTGAACGTTAGATAGTGCTAGTGTCAGTGGCAACCTCAGACCACCGATTTTCTGGTAGGTAAATGATCTCTGACAGTTATTAGGGCTAAATACCGTGAACCTTGTGATAAGTACGAGCAGGCAGCCGGTCGCGCGAGTACGTGCGCGGGTTCCGTATTGAGTTGGAAGAGAAGAAGTTACACGACCTAAAACAACAACTGCCATACATAAAATATTTTATGTAATCGTAGCTTCTGATAATTAATCTTTTATTTATTTTTTCTAAAGTAAATTAAGACATAAGTGGAAGAAGCAGATAACTATAATTTCTTCTTATAACTTCAGATTTTTCAATTTCTCCATTTACGCGAAAAGCTGCGTGATTTTCGCGTAAATGAACGCTTGAGGATCCGAAAAATGATTTGAAATAAAAAAAAGTGGATTTGATGTATAGCTACATACACTAGCAGGATAATGGCATAGGTAGTTTACAAGGTTTGTTGCAATTTTATTGGAAAAAAATTTTATTTACTCGAAATTTGTAAAATGTTAGTTATCCGCTCTTCTTACACTTATGTCTTCAAATGTTTTGACGAAATACATGTCGTAGGAAACATATATACCAAAATAAACATATTCCATATTAAATAAAAATGTTTTTCTCCCGAACATAACATATAGAGACAAGGCCACATATTCCACAGCCATGAGCGGGTTTTTGGATTGTAAAAAATATATCGGTCGCGCTCTAGAAGAAGGTAAATCGATTGTTATAGCAATTTTCTAGTACCGAGATTAAATTTTTCTACAAAGTTTCTTGATTGAAAATGTTAAAATCTCCTTTTGAAAATTATACACCTTAGGTGTTACACGTGTAGCGTGTGATGGGGAAACCGCAGATTGCAGTTTTGTAAGTAAATTTGGCTAATAGTGATTAAACTTACTTTGAAGTTATTTGAAGATTTAGGCCAATTTTTAGTTATTCTGGGCTAAATCGCGATTGATAGCTTAAAGTATAGTACGATATCCTTACTTCTTGAAGTTACATAGATACCTAAGCTACTTTCGTAAATAAATCTATAATAAAAGTATTATTAAATTTAATTGCTGCCTTATAATTTGATTTTGCGATTATATATTGTAAAATTTACGATGTATAATTGTATTCTGAATGAATTGAAATGCATGTGCAGGTGTTATTGTGTTAATTATATATTATAAAAATTACATTTTTTTCTTTTAATAACGTAATTGTTTTGTGTAAGATCGTGACATTCCTTCACCTTTGAATAAATAATTGGTCGGATGCGGGTTTGATTATCTCAGTTTAATTGCAAGTTTTTTGGTGAACATGTTGCTAAACTGAGAGACTCGGGTAATTATGATGGAAATGTTTGTAAAAATATATGAAAACCCCCCTGATTATGATAAAATTATTGTGTATGGTGCTTAGGAGATAGGCAGAGTCAGTGAAGTCCTAGGCTCTCTGGAGTTAGAGCGTTCATATAATATTAGTGTTTTTGTGCTATGGATAAAATATTAAATAATGTTTTCATTGCTTCGTTTGCTTAAAATATTTTTGGAAAACTAGTTTTAAAACAGAAACAAACTCTCCTTTCGCTTCGCGGGTATTTTAAATTTTTTATCAGCGGTTCCAAATTTTTAAGTGATGTAATACATTTTGAAGTCGAGTAAACCTAGAAGTTAGTGAGTTACTGGAGCTAATACAAGTTACCAGGATTCGGTAAAGTTTGATAGAGAACTAACTCCTTAGCGGCGACACTCGCTCTACATAGGTTGACAGCGTCATCAAGTTTTAATGCCACTTTAAAAATTTTGTAATGCCTGCAAAAACTGTACCGTAGGACAAAAGGTTATATTTTGAATATACTAACTTAACAGTAGACTGGACAACATAATATTACAGAGTGTAAAAAAGTGTTATTAAGTGTAAATACTGGTGTGTATGCAGATGTACAGAGTTCTTAACATGAGCGCATAAAAGATTTGAAGGCCGAACATGGTTTAAATTTCTGATTAGTGATTACAAAATTTCAGACGTTCCGACGAACGCACTCTATTTACCTTATATATATTATGTTTTGTTGTGGACCCCGTTACTATCCGACATTTCTGATAGGCTTTTGTGTGGTATCTGACAGGCTTCCTATATTTTCTGATCAGAAATTCAGTTAATGTAGAACCGGATAGAGTAACTACTTTTTGCATTATAGTAGTTCATACGGTGCATGCTGCGGCGGTTGTCAATATGAAAACTTTTAACCGCATTCAATTCTTTACGGATTAAGATTTATTTAAATATTAATTCAGAGTTATTTTCTAACTACATGATGCCCGCGACTTCTTTGCGCGAAAATTTGTATATCACAGGAACCGTAAATTTTCCCGGCATAAAAAGTATCCTATGTTTTGCCTAGACTCAAAAGCTATAAAATAAAAAAAGATTTATTCGAATTCGTTTAGTAGTTCCGGAGATTAGCGCGTACAAACAAACATACCAACAGACTGACAACTTTTTTTTGTCGATTTGTGTTCTATTACTGTTCCTAAGCCCCCCGGATTGATTAATTTTTAAAAATATTAATTGTCAATTACACCAATTTCACTGTTTTATTATATGTATAGACGGAATAATTTGGGCTGGAAGTGCACGATAGTAGTGGCGCGCCGAGATAAACCTGTGCAGGTGTTTTCACGATAAACATTTTGTACACTAACCTATATAATTGTGATAAGATATTGTATCGTGGTCTTTGCCTTTCCACCGATACCGGTATGACGTACGTAAGCGTTTTTGTATAATCGACAATTATTTTAGTATGGTTAAAATTAAATAAATAAATAAATGAGCCTTTATTAATTCCTTAAAATTTACAATTTTTTAAGTGGCATTAAATACATTTCATTTCTTTAAATATTTTTACAATTAAATTCAGTTCTATACAATACTTACACAATGATATCTTTTACATTAGTTTTGTTTTAACAAGATGGTTTAAGTTATTATTTAACAAATTTAACACAATTTTTATTAAATTTCAAGTTAATTCTAAACAGTATTTACATCATTTTATTTTTCCTTTTTTTTTCGTGGTTAAAATTATACTCCTTTAATTGAATTAGTAATCCTCGTTTAGCAGAGCTAAACTAAGTGTTACCTTACATAACTTATTAATTTTTATGTCGGGTATCATAGACCCATAACGTTGTTGTTTGTTTGTATACTTTAGTCTCAAACTTGTTTTTTTTTTTTTGAGCACCGCTGCCCAAAAAAAAACTGACACCGATGGTATCTCGGTTGTTACTCGACGTCATTGTAACCTAAACATTGTTATTTGTTCCAGATGAGCGCTAGAAGTGATGCTAGGTCATAGCGCGTCGACGTCCCCCCGCTAGAAGACGCATGGTGCATCGGTCGTGTCGCGGTCGGTAACGATATCTCGCACGATGGCGTCGACGTTCGCCGGTTTCGGGCAGGAGTACGTGCCCGTGGCGGAGTTCTACGCCGACAAGTCGGTCTTCGTCACCGGCGGCACGGGGTTCATGGGCAAGGTACGTGGTGCTCTAGATTATAATGCCCGCCAAAAAGAGCCTGAAGAACAGCTCTGGCTTCTGGATCTTAGAGGAAATTCATAAGAAGTGTTATACCCGTTTTTCCCAACCGGCCATTAAACTTCTTATGGATTTCCTCCGAAAACCTACATCGGCAGTTTAAGAGGCTATTTGTAAATAGTTAATGTGCTCCAATATTATTTAAACTTAGCGTAATAACTTAACATGTTTATGCAAGAGGTTTCTTTTATCTTTATATTCTATGATTTGATAAACGTTTTAATAAATGTGCCGATCTTGGCACATTTGTTAGAGCCTGCTACGTCACGTGACTCAGTCAAACGTGATATAGTAGACAGTAAAGTGTAAAGGATAAGGGTTAGTACTGATTTACATAAATACAGTATCGGCCGCTAGATACTGGGTGATGCACGGGGCTGAAACTTGTTTACATACAGCTAATGGATGTGTACTCGACATGTTTGCACTGGTACTTCGATGATTCAGCGCTAGAATCCAGCGCCACTTGCCGATGAATTGAAGTTACTTAATGTGATAACTGGCCTTAGAATTTGATGAACAGACGTGTTTGTATATAGTTAGATAATATACGGTCATCTTATTGACCCACGAAATCTTGAAGCCAACTTAGAGAGCAAGATTGCATTCAAAATTAAAAATACTTTGCACTTGTTGCTTGGTTATTGTCTTAAAAAATTAAAAGGAAATAATATAATATATCATTGCAATCCGCATGGCGATAACTAAATGCATTAAACAATTTCACATTTTATCGTTATCTAGATAGATTGAAACATTAAGCAGATAACGTTAAAGTAATACTACATCGATATTATACGCCTATCTCAAAAACTGATCGATTACTCCAGATATAAAAAAGTTTCATTGTGCGGTAGTGAGTACACAAAAAGTTTGTACAAGCGATTACGTTCGGTTCGGAGGCGCCGAACATAGGCCTATTGTGTATAGGAAAGCGTGAAATCGAGGCACGTTTTGTTCCTCAGCACGCCGGCTACCAGCTACTAGGTCAGCGGTACTGTCGTCAACTGGTCGATGACCCCAAACTTGACACATTAGAAATCATCGCACGCGAAAGCCCTTATCTGTCACGCGTTAGGTGCAGTTATTGGAATATCCGGCCGAATCGATTGCATGGAGTCCTTGGACGATGAAGACGCTAAGCGTCTATGGGCTTGCTTTTTGGCATTTGAGCCAGAAGCCTACATGCAGTCTTATAAATTATTGTTTTAACTGTACTAATAATCTTTTAATCTATCTAGATAACCTAATTTTAAAAGGCAGGCATTATGCATTTCTTTTGATATCGTTGTCGATGTAGTGTCTATGAATATATAGTTGCTTTTCCTAAGCTTATATGGGACCACGCGTGAAAAACAAGTCATGTCAAAAAAGTATAACTAAGAGAAAAACAGCTTTATAAAGTTAAACAGTCTATATACAGCCAGGGATATACAAATATAAATTGAACTATAATTGTTTACTGCGACGATTTTACTTTATTTTCATTCTGATTTTTATAATAGAACGATACACTAGAAAGCTAACAGTTGGAATTAAAAAGTCAGTTTCACAAAAAAATGACTTTCCTTGTTTTTTTTCCGCGTGATTTTCATATTTTGTTCCGTTCGTTTCCTTATTTATAAAAATTGTGTTTTAAGAATTATATTAATATGGATGTTAGATTTTAAGGTATATAGGTCTTAGATGCCCGAAATAAACATAATTTGATTTGAATAAAGAGCCCCTTAATCCTTAAAGGCTACTACGGTGTTTTTACACCCGGGTTACAAAATGTATTTTTATTAAATGCTATATTTTTTATGCACAAAGTGATTCCGTGTTTTCTTCAAAGAGGTGAGCAGTCTTCAAATGCGCAAGGTCATAATCACATGCCGATTTTGCTGGTCACATGTGAACCGGGTGATTTTACACCAGATTTGTTTCTCAGTTCCATTATTGGCTTCCAATTTAAAAATCAATCTTATATTTAATTAAAGATCATAAGCTTTCTTAGAGACTACCTCATACATCTAATAATCTGATGAATGTATAGAAAAGTCCGTGTTGGGACTTTTTTTGTTGGGAGGTATTATACATGAAAGTGATGAGCAAAGGATTATCGACCGGAAATACTTTCATACTAAGATTTTTCGAAATAAATTTTGATTTAGTTAATGCTAATGAGCAAATAGTGCTTTTTTTTAATTTTAAAATAGTTTATTAGGTTGAATTCCAAATTTTGAATATTTGAACTCTATGAAAATTTCGATTACAAATAGGATATATTATGTGACTTTATGTAGGAAAAGGTACCTTATTGTCGCTTCTAGTTTCCGAATCGCCTTCAAAGTAAAACGTCGAAATAAAATATATTTTTTCTTTTTTTACTCCATATTAGAAAGGTAAACTATTATTATGATATTATTAAGTTTTAGTAAAAAAGGGACGATGATGGACTCAAAACCGGACCCTAATGAAATATTTTTTTGAACATTTTCACGGACACGTTTGTTATCGATAGTCTGCCTAATATTTTACGTTCAAAAGTGAAAAGTACGAATTTTCTGTACGAAAAAAAATCTAAATTGTGTGTCAGAAAATTTAAAATACTTTTTTGTCCTGTGCCGAAAGAGCGGGTGGTTTCGCTTGCAAAAGACCCCTTTAAAAGTTATTAAAACAATGATCGACCTAATTACGATGGAACAGAAATGTCCCAAAAACCTACGGCAACTGCTATAGTATAGTTCAACAGACTACTCTTTCTCCGTCTAGAAGAAAATATCCTCCTACATGCTAAATTTGTATGTCTGTTTCAACAATATTTAGTGGTGAATCAACGGGCGGTCAACTCTGAATAAACCAATAGACGAAAGGTGTATGTCACCAATACTGCATACACATGTCCAGTTATGATAATTTACGTCAATTTTACATATTTAAGAATAGTGAATTACAATGTTTATTTGTTCAAAATCTATATATTAATACGAGAGCGGAAAACTTTTACGAAAGATGTAAAAGCACGAATTTTCTCCCAGTTATAGTTGATATGGAGGAGAAGAGTGAAGTACCCATATTATTCTGAAATATGCTTTAGTCTTGCATATTTTTAATAAATAAAACTCTACTCACACTACAATATACACACATTTTTTGTCATGAAACGATAATCATAAACAAAATACGTTTTTTGTTTTTTTTTTTTATAAATAAAATTTAATTTCCTGGTAACGAAACCTTTGTGCCAAATTGAAGAGTGATTAAATTGAGAATATAATATATTTTTTATAGCTCCTCTACACTATGGATTTATATATGGTCAAATTTCGGATACAGGGTGACCTCTAGACTTTTTTATTATAAGCAGTAATAATATCGAAGTTGCTTTATTTAGTAAAAAATACCAACATGCATGTTTTTACTTATTTATCATTTACTTGTACTTTATGTTTTTATATGTCTTTTTTGTTTGTGGTGCAATAAAATTTTATTAATCATTCATGTTATTTCCGTTGTTCGATAGCTTATTAAATGTAGATTATGGAGATCGGGGATAGTAACAACTCAATACCGACAACAAGAAATACCTTCACGCTTATAATCTCACAAATTTTCATTGAGTCTTAATTATTTATATGCGTTCATTTAAAGCCAACAACATAATTTTATCAGATAAATTATACTTACGAAATAAATAAATCACATTTGTTCAAATAGAATAAGGGTTTTTTATACATGATATTTTCGAGATTTTTTCTATTGAGTTTCATTGAAATTGCAAAAGGTATTTTGTAAAAATGTATTATTTATATCTAGTGTAAGTGTTGAAAGCTATAATAACATTTTAAGCCCATATTTGATATGTTTACGTTATAAAGTTGTTTCATTCTAATTTAAAAGGCCGGGTGTTTTTACACTCGTAGTCACAAAAACCCAAATTCATTGTAGCTTTTAAGGGTTAAGAGTCCTTTCTTAGCACAAAGTAAGGAATGAGCCCTAATTTGCGTCAATTTTACAGGTGCTTGTCGAAAAACTGCTGCGGAGTTGTCCAAAAATAAAGAAGATATATCTGTTGATGCGGCCGAAGCGCGGGCAGGATGTGACGTCACGGCTGAACGAGCTGCTGCAGCTGCCGGTGGGTATTATGTCATGTGCTGAGGACCAGCCTACGCATTATTGAGCTGCCGGCGGACCTGATTAGCTGTCGCGACGCCGATTTATAAGGAATGCTCAGAATTAGGACATCGCGGCATCGTCCAACACCACCACGCTAGAACCGCATCTAGACGCTCAAACGACTTCATTCTATGTTTGTATTGACGCTCTTGAGCAGAGTTCTGTAATGGTGCGTCCAATAAAGACGTGTCTATGACATTACGATCCCGGAGGCGCGTGTTGATAATCTGAAATCGTGATTCATGAAACGAACCACTACATACGACATATTACTGTGCGATACATCTCATAACTGTCATATTTATATTGCCAAATGGGGCGCACTTAGATACCTATATACTCCATAGACCATAACGTTTACCCACAATAATAACTAACGTAATTCATGGGTGAATCAGCTGGATAAGTAGAATTTTATTATACGATTACTGTTTTTTCCAGAAGGAAAAAAAACTAGTAATTTTGTAATAAAATGCTACAAGGTAGGTAAGTTACAAAACTTACCTAACTCAATCCAGGTAATGTCTAGTCATAGAATTCACGTCTTTTAGATTTAAAAACGTTTGCCTTAATGCATGTGTGCGAAAAATTGTTAGCTACTTTGTCCACACTTGATCGTCGTCTATTGTTGCAGCTGTTCGAAACTTTGCGGAGAGAGCGTGCCCACGAGCTGAACAAGATAGTACCGATAGTCGGCGACATCACAGAGCCCGAGCTAGGCATCAGCCCCGCGGACCAGACCATGCTGTGTCAGAAGGTATAATGGCGGAAATTGAAAAAGAGCTAGTTGACGGACCTATTGACACCATTTTGTCGGAATATGTCGATTTAATGGAGGTCGCGAACTATCGGCTGAGTTTGACATAACCCGACTTAGATCCATGATTTGTATCTGTTTCAACTTCTCTGATTTTACATTCCCATTTCCCTGCACCTAGTATACCTACATATTTCTTAGGGCTTATTGATTTCCACTTGAATAAATTTACAATTTACATTGGTTTCTAGCAAAATAGAGGACCGGCTTGGACACTGTCCTCATCGGGTGGCCTGATGCTGATATTGTCCAAACCAGTCGCTTCCATCAAAAACCAAATCAGTTACATAATATGTTTTCGATTTCAAATATTGAAAACTAACTGTTGCCCGCGGCTACGTCTGCGCAAAACTTTATAAATTATCTCGTTTATATTAATTTTTGATTACTGCTCGGCTATTCGTATTATGTTATATAGCCTATAACCTTTCTTGATAAATGGACTACCTAACACAAAAATATTTTTTTAATTCCGGCTTGTAGTTCCTCAGATTATCCCGTTCAAACAAAATCTTCAAATTTATTTATCAAGTATAGATTTTAGAATTCCAGGCTACGTAATAATTTCTTTACCAAATTAGGTGGTAGCTTGCTTACCGTTTTACAATATTGCTATGTGACCAAAGCTGTAGCAAATGGCAAATTTGTCGACACGTACGGTGCTGAAAAAAAAGTCCGATTAGCCGCATGTCTTGAAGCCTCGCTCGCTCTATGTTAGGAAACGCTAAAGTTAAGGTTATGTCATATAAGGTGTTCCTAAATTTGCAATGATCTTTATAATATTTGCTGTACGTGTTGTAAAAGCTTAGTGTCTCGAAATTTGTACAAGTATCTGTACGAGTATTTAATTAAGAAGTGGCCGGTGTGTGTCCAGGTGTCCGTGGTGTTCCACTCGGCAGCGACGGTGAAGTTCGACGAGAAGCTGAAGTTGTCGGTCACCATCAACATGCTTGGCACGCAGCAGCTCGTCCAGCTGTGCCACCGTATGCTGGGGTTGGAGGTTAGCTTTAATCTCTTGGATCTATATAAATAGATTCAGAATATCCTGTCTTTTTTACTCTATTTAAAGATTATATTATTATTCTTACTATAGATTATATATTCTTACTCTATTTATAGATTATACAGAACGGAATAAGCATTCTAAAGGGCCTAATAATGCTTATTTCTTTCTAATATCCCTTACTTATAAAATTATAAATGCGAAAGTGCTTCTGATTGACACGTCTCACGTCTGTTTGTCTGTCAACTCTTAGAGCGAAAACCAAAGAATTGATTTTACTTTGAAGATACTTTGAGCTCCGTAAATGGACATTTTGTATCCCGAAAATTTGTTCAGTTGAGTTGCTGGTGTGGTCTACAATTATAATATATTTATATATGAACAATGAATAACACAAAAAGCCGCCTCAAGTGGTTCTTCCACAAAATCAATAGATATGGAAATATTTTAATATAATCACACATAGCACATGATAATATTACGAAAGTAAAAAAATTAAACTTAAAATTTAATATTTTTATTACTATAATATTAATTATAATGGAAGTATAATATTTGATGCTGTCTATATTAAATGTACATTATTTACAAAAATAAACAACCTATATTATGAAATTGACGAAGACAAAGACTTTTTTTCTTTATATCTTTGTGGACTAATATATCTAGGATAAGCTAGTTCAAATGATGGATGCAAGGGAGAGAGATGGATACTAATATTAAAAACCAAAAGACTGTTTGTTATTCCTCCTTCCTTTACGCCTTAACGAAGCAACCAACCATTTCGGCATGAAAGGATAAAGTAAAATATAAATTAGAAGAACGAGATTTCTTTGGCACCCCCTCACTTAATATCAAATAGGCCACCCCTTTTCACCAAGTCCCCGGGAAGTCGCCCAATCTTGTTCCCCCTTAAAACATTACTGTCCGAAAGTTTGCCTACACTTGCGGGGCTAGCATAGCGTCAGTAGACATACGAAAGTATCGACAAACTGACAGATGGTTTGGATAAACTGACAGATTTCCTTTGTGCATCCGTCACTTTATCTGTCTTGCTGTAGAAAGAACAGACACTTTCTCGGTCGCTATGCTAGCCCTGCTGTAGTGGAGCACCACACTTAGGCCCATAATATTTCAGGCTCTAATCCACGTGTCGACGGCGTACTGTAACTGCGAGCGTGAGCGTGTGGAGGAGACCGTGTACGCGCCGCCCGCCCTGCCGGAACACGTCGTCACCCTGGTGCAGACCCTGCCAGACGAACTCGTCGACAGAATCACACCGGACTTAGTGGGTAAGGAATATTATGTTATACCGCGGGACAGAGACGACCGGTGAAATGTCTCGGTCTTACCGAAAGGTAGCGTGAAACATCGCTTGCGCTGTGTTTCTGCGAGTAAGTTTACCGGAGGCCCTCCCTAGTCGCTACAGATTATTTCTCCGATTTTAGCCGATTACCTCTTAAAATGCCGACAACGCACTTGCGAATCTTCTGTAATGGTTATCCATTTATCCATTGACGGTTTTAAAGTGTCAGTAAGTTGTGATATGTGATCCTCATTGGCTAATGTCGGCTATTCATATAGACAGGACTCAGGTTAAGTCAAAGGTAGTTAAACCGTCAAATACGGAAGAATCCTTAGATTTTTTTTTAATTTGTAGTCGTTGTGGGCAGATTACGAAAGGGGTATTTATAAATGTTGCTATCATTTTAATCACACCCTAATTAGTGGGTGAGACACCTACTCGTAATTCCTGATGTCATCACGACCCCGCCTATACCTAGTTACCGGGTTGACACTAGCAGTGCCGGCTATAGAGTTAAGCGCGGAGTTTAGTTTTTTGGCAAAAATTTTTTCAGTGCCCCTTTAAATCCGGCGTGGCAAAACTGTAAGCAAGACGATTTGCCTAAATCCAAACATATTATCTGTTGCAGGAGACAGGCCTAATACATACACGTTTACGAAAGCACTCGCCGAGGATATGCTCATCAAAGAATGTGGAAACCTTCCAGTGGCCATTGTCAGACCATCTATTGGTAAGTTTCGGGTCCTTTGATGTAAGTTTGTTTAAAAATAAAAGTATTCGTATTCGGAATTATAACTTCGAAACTGTTTGCTCATGCTTTCTTTTACATTTCTTATCTGTAAAAGATACTATCATAGTACTCAGTAAAATGATAAGCTTTGATATACGAGTATAATAATTTGACAATATTTCGCCATTTTCATTTAGCGACTCTGACTCACCAACTTCACCTTATTCGAGGCTATGTATAACCTGTGCTACTTAACTAGGTACAAGATCATGATAAAGTAATTTTGAAAAAATGTAAAAAAATATAATAATATGTCCAAAATCAGCAACAGAAAACTAGCCAATTCCTACTGATACAAGCATCGATATTTTTGCTAATTTTCTGTTGCTGTTTTTGAACATTTTGTTGAGTTTTTTTTTTAATTTCCAAAATGACTTTGTCAAGGTCACGTGCTTAGTTAAGTCGCACAGGTAATACTAGGCTTAGAGCTTCCGTAGCCTAGTAAGACCTTTATGTAGCACTCGACAGGGTGCAAGTTCGAAGCCCGGTGGAGGCTTATACCAATGACACATTTTTCGATCGAGTACATAATAGGGATGCTCATAGCCGTTCGAGAGCTATGCTTCGTCCCGAATGGGCCGGCTCGCCCGGAGTGATACCACTGCCTCACAGAAAACTGGCGTGAAACGGTTGTGCTGTGCTGTGTTTCGTTTAGAGAGTGAGTTTACCGGCCCAACTTCCGTAATCCAGGAGGGATACTTTTCCCATTCCCTTTTCCCTGATAAGGGCTGGCGTTGTGCGTTACTTGCGACTCTTCGGATGTCACGAGTGTCCATGGGTGACGGCAGTCGCTTTCCATCAGGTAACCCGCCTGCTCGCTTGCCCCCCAAATATAAAAAAAAAAACGAATATTTTTGGAATTAATTAGCAAAATAACTATTTTGTAATATTTTTAGACTGATGACCTCACATAAGTGATGTGAGAACATCTCGTAAAGGATTGTAACAAATGTTAATACCAAGTTGTTTTTGCTAGTATTTTAAGTCCTGCTAAATTTTAAGCAACGTCAACATATAAAAAAGAACATATCGCACCTTCGGTAAGACAAGGGCATAAGTGCTTAGCATTATCGAAAGCATTTATGCCCTTGTTTTACCGAAGGTGCGATGTATATGCGGTCGAATTGAGAAACCTGTTTATTATTTTTGGAAGTCGTTAAAATAGCTTTTTTGCTTAATCTTGATTGTATCAGAAGGTTATTACATTGTTAATTGTCTAATATTTCGTTAATTAAAATGGCAATTAAATTGTAATGTTTTTAAAACCTTGAAAATGTTTTAAATATCCGGGAATTGAATGTTTTCCCATGACTTACTTGTATTATTCTCTTTTATTATATTATGTTTCATTTAGCTAGATAAAATAAAAAAATGTATGGTATTTGACAAAACGTATTGATTTTTTTTCTAATTTTTTAACATCAAACTTCGCTATAGACACTAGCGCGGATAGCATGTGTGATATGCATTTTGGATAAGCACTCAGATTCCTCAATTACTAGCCATTAGCATCTTTAACATGGCGATATGTATCGTTCCAGTGCTGTCGTCTCTGCGGGAGCCGGTGAAGGGTTGGGTGGACAACTGGAACGGTCCAAACGGCATCATCGCGGCTGTCGGCAAGGGGGTGTTCCGCACCATGCTGGGTACGGGGTCGAAGGTCGCGGACCTCGTGCCGGTCGACACCGTCATCAACCTCATGATCGTCAGCGCCTGGAGAACCTCGCTCAAGAGGTGAGAGATGCAAGGAGGCTTATGGCGCCAATTCTGTTCTAAATTTGAATTATTTTTACTACTAAATTCATTATTTTATTGTCAAATGACGGATCTCCGTTTCTTAATGATCTGTCGGGTAATCCGCTCAACCCCTTGAATTATATTGGATATGGGCAATTGATATATAATAATGATTATTTCGTTACATATTTTTTTTTGTCGTGTTTTTGCGCAGAACTTCAACTACTTTACTATATTAATATTTATGAGTAAGCGCCATCTACACTTATCCATTCATAATACGAAAAATGTGTCTGTCTATTACCTCTTCACGCCCAATCCGCTAAAACGATTATGCTGAAATTTTGTATGAAGATACTTAGAGTCGTGGGGATGGACATATTTTTTTTCTAGAAAATAAAAATAGATTCCCTTGCGATAAACGAATTTTGGTGCAACAGAGCTGATGACGACATCTAGGAAGAAGTGTTTATAAAATAGGTGGTATTTTTTTTTTTTTTTTTTTATTTAAAAATAAGGTACATCTATAGGCTTTTCGCCCATATCCTTTGTTTGTAATCATTATATTAGGTTTTTTGTACCTAGGATCTCATCCAAACTTCTTATTCAACTTATATAACATTATTAAATAGGTGGTATTTCTCTTTACAGAAATGAAGGCGTGCTCGTGTACAACTGCTGCACCGGTCAACAGAACCCCATCACATGGCAGCTGTTCGTTGAAACCAGTTTCCGGTATATGAGGAAACATCCCTTCAGTGAGTGTCTTTCATATCTTAAACCTGTTTCGTTCTTACTTTCTAAATAACAATGGTCAGGGCCTCTTGCAACAGTTCCTGATAAGTGTCGGATAGGTTATTAAATGCTTATTTGATCCATACTTCACATTCATCGTAGATGTTGTAGATATGTGGCACTAATGGGTAATAAGACCTTTTGTTTGCACTCGAGAGGGTGCGGGTTCGAACCCCGGTGGAGGCGTGTACCAATGAGACATTTTCCGATCTCAAGTACATAATACGAATGCTCAATGCTGTGGGAGAGCCATGCTTAGACACGAATGGGCCGGCTCGACCGGAGTGATACCACGGCCTCACAGAAAACTGTCGCGAGTGTCCATGAACGACGGCAGTTGCTTTTCCTCAGGTAACCCGTTTGCCTGCTTGCTCCCCAAATGTCTTAATTTTTTTTTAAAATAGAACTGGGTTATTCATTTTTTTACTTGGGAAAATTGTGGGATATCAGCAAATCGAAATAAATAGTTCTTGACTTATAAGATGTGTTCGGGGAACTAAAAATTTCGGCCAAATTTCCGGGTTTGTTGATATTCTAGTAATTAAATCGTTCTGGCAGTCGAAAGTTCAGATGGCAGCCCCAGTTGTGGGTGATGGAACTCATACAACGGATTAAACTATTTTACTCTTAAATAAGGTTCTAAGAGACTGTGTTGTTGACAGGCGAAGTGATCTGGTACCCCGGCGGCTCCATCACCGGCAGTCGTCCCCTGCACGAGTTCCTGGCGTTCGTACAGCATCGTGCGCCGGCGGTCGTGGCGGACTTAATATCATGGCTAACGGGTCGGAAGCCCATGTAAGTGTCAACTTGTATTATCTTTAATCTGTACATATGATATCGACGACATGAGGACCTCTGTGGCGCTGTGGTTGAGCGCTCTGATAGCTCACGCCGGGGGTCGCGGGTTTGAATCCCGCCGACGGAACAAAAAGTTTTTCAAAGTTCCTGGGTCATGGATGTGTATTAAATATGTGTATTGTATAAAAAAATCCTAAATATGTGTATAGTATAAAAAGAATTAAATATATTTCCGTTGTCTGATGGTACCTGTAACACAAGTCTTTCGGGTGCGTAGCACGGAGCCAGACTAACGTGGTGTGAAGCGTCCATAGATATTATTATTATTATATTATTATACACCTCAGAATTCGGAAACTACAAGAGTGCTTGCAGGTTCTTTTTTAATCGATTTCTGAATAGGAGGTTATTAGTTCGTATACATATTTTTGTAAGTTCTATTACTTCGCCGTTTGTGGGCGGAAATTTTAGTTTGGTCAAATGTTTTAGAAAGCATATGGCCTGTTTCACAGTTTCCTGATTAATGTCGGATACGCTATCCACAAAGTAAAGATTACGTAATCTGTGAAATAACTTGCGGATAGCCTATCCGACATTTATCAGGAAGCGGTGAAACAGGCCCTTAGACGTATGTCAGTGTTATGTAGGTCCTTCATTTTTACTGTCTTAACTAACGCTGGGTTTAATATTTTCAGGATGATAAAAGTCCAAAACAAATTAGAAAAGGCTTCGGCGTGTCTGACGTACTTCACGACCCGCCAGTGGTCGTTCGCGGATAACAACGTGCAGGCGCTGTGCGCGGCGCTCTCGCCCGACGACCGCACCACCTTCGACTTCGACGTCAGGAACATCGACTGGGAGGCGTACATCGAGGCGTACGTGCTCGGTATCAGGAGGTTCCTGTTCAAAGAGGACCCGAATACGTTGCCAAAGTCCAGAAAAATTCTTCGAAGGTCAGTTGTACACATCGTTTATAAGACTACTCTCTTTGTAACTTTCGCTTATTGTTACCTTTTTTCCTTCGAGAAGCGTTTCTTCGCGTTGATTATACAAGGCACACCATAGAGCCATGCCTATGCAGTATTATTTAATAACTAAGCTAGTCAAACACCAATCGGTTGTTCTTCCGTTTCCAGGTTACACATAGTCCACATTATAATTCAAGTGATGTCCGTGTTCCTGGTGTGGAGATTCCTGTTCGGGCGGTCGGCGCGGCTGCGCGCGGTGTGGTCGCGGCTGGTGGAGGTGCTGGCGCGCGCGGCGCGGCTGCTGGCCGTCGTCTGATGTCCGCCGCACTCGTAACGGCGCCCCCCGCTCTGAGCGAGCACTTATGAATGTGGCTTTTGGAGAAGTTCGGCGCGGATCATTCTAGAGTAAACGCGACAAACGCTCGATGACAATATGTTCACGTCGACGGTGCCGGCGCGCGTCGTATCGCGCGACTCGCCCGGCGTGGATTTCGGTGCATTCCGTTGAGCTCCGATGCACAATACACAGTAGTAGTACAAGTGATCAGAGTTGTGATTATTGGTAAGCTTCTATCGGTGATTATCGATCCTCAAATTTCTTTCTCTCCTGCTGGGGCTGGATATTTATGTGAACGTAGCAAGCTGTGACGGCCTCCGCTGTGATGATGGCTCCCGGCTGTGATTGCACTGCCACTGAACACTTCGCAACCCATTCCTGAGTGTGATGGCCCAGTCTCGTTTTATTAATCGTCGGATTTTGTAAAAAGAAAAGTTCGTTTTCACGTAGAGAAAATAGATGCATTTCGAAGCTCCCCTATAGACTGATTTTTCCACTGCTCCCGCCTCGAAACTTCTCCAAATACAAACTGTCGAAAGTCACATTCGTAAGTGTGCGGCGCGCGGCGGGCCGGGACGCCCCCGTACGTTCGAGATTCACCGTTACGTCGCCAAGCTGCGCGGCGACGACGTAGGCTTAAGGACACAACGGCAATTAATTAAATTATGTTTAGATTTTACTATAATAGATACGTCAAGACTAATATCGTTTCGCTTCCTGAGGTCATTCGACTTTGAATGCTTTTCGGAGGTTCGTTTAGATGTCGTCGAGCCGGCGGCGCGTCGACCGACCGCCGGTTTCGTATCAGTTTTATACAGCTCGGTGAAGCCTGCGTCGATAAGCTTAAATTATATTATAATAATAATAATCGAGTAAAGTTAAATAAAAGACGACGACGTGCCGAACGAAGTTAGATCGTTCTGTTCGGGCACCGACTGTTCTAGATCTAGACTAAAATGTGTAACCTGAACCTGCGGCCGCATTGAGCGGCGATCTTAGCTCGAGTGTCGCGAGCGGCTCACGTTGTCGAATCGATGATACATTTCATGAGAGAGTCATTAACCATGAGAGCATATTCGCCCATTACAAATCCAGCCATTTTAACATGAAAACAGTAGGAATATTTAATTTGATACGTCGATTGATAAATGTTATAAAGGAAACGTCAGAGGTGATCTTTTCAATTAGCCCCAATAAATTGTTTAAAGATACGTATTTACAGCTTTTATGTTGGTAATATTGTCAACGACTTCCGTTAGTACGGCGGAATTTCCGCAGAGGATTTGGTATGATTGTTTTGGTATATTGTATCTTTAGGTTTAATACGTACGAGTACTCGTATATGTAGGGGTGTCGTGCTGGTCGTGGTCTAACATATCGTCTAGATATATAGCCGGGGGAGTCGAGAATTTTACATAATATGTTGTCATATCATAACTACTATGATATCGAGAGAACGAAACATATTGTGTCTATGGACCAAAATTCGTGACGCTTAATTATTTCATTTGGTAGTTTGAGCTCGCTTCGCTTCGAACAATTTCAATTTGGTTTCGTTGAAACAACACTTATCCGCCAACTTCAGCAAGTTTAAGTCCTTTACAATATTACCAACACCAATTATTACTGACGAAGACTTTTCAGTCATATTATATTGCTATCGTCGACAGCAGCAGCAGTCGTAGATATTTGAGTTTGTTTGCTTCAATACTCACTATACTTATATTTTCGAGCCCTCAGAGATCTCGTCGGACCCAGAGGGCTGAGTGAGCTCTCTGACCGCGGTCATATGACACATTACCAGCCCCGTACTTCCGCTCCGGGGCTCCTTCCTCTAGTGAAATTAGTTCTAATCTCGCTGCTTCCCATTCTTATGCTTCCATGCGAATGTTTAGGCTTTTATAAAGTGATAGGTAACCTACTTTAAATTTTAGCCAGAAGCTAGTGCAAAGACTTAATAAATCGTCGGGGACTTTAGAATTTTTTAAAATTATTTAGCTTTAAAATGAGTCTTCGAACGTTAGGAGCTGCCGTTTAATATAATCATGAATATTATTTATATGGCAGAGTTTAGTGAAATTGAGTGTCGTGGGATTGGTTAGTAACGTGCAGATGGGGACATACCTAAAACTAAAAATATAAAACGTATAGGACATTTCTAAAGTAGGTATTTAGTGTATTTTATTTGATACAATTTATTGTGTTTTAATATAAACTTTAATACCAAACGGAAACATGCCTAGAAGTGAGCTTTGTTGAGTTGAACGAATGTTTTAAAAAAAGAACACAGAGAGAGAATCACATAAAAATAATGACCACACATACGGTCTCGGGAGGTGATGCAACCTCATACCATACATGTAAGCAGAAATGTAAACTCAATGTTTACATGTCAAATCATTTAGCTCGGTGCTAATGGTGACAATTAGGCCCGTAGTGCTATTATGTAAAAATAGTGATCAACAAACAATTAGCAATAGCCATAACGATGAACTCGCTTTCAACTGCTTTACTTCCAAGGAACTTTAATCTCGATACAAATCGATAAATTGTTAAAATCGCTGTCAAAATCCATACGAAAGGGAACATTGCGATTTCCGACTAGATAGCGGCATTGTTTTGTTGTTACATGATACGAATTTGCGATTTTGGAGCAATAATTGCGCAATTTATGCTATCGCAAGATACATAATAACCCTGTCGGTTTACATTTGATCAGTGTTTAGTGCGACTGCTAAGTGCAAGTGTTGAGTGTTGAATTTAGTATGGGATTTATATGATACAGGTACTCCAAAGTGCTCGTCTTTATGATGATACCTGCAGCTCCGTTGCGCCAAAATTCGTTTATCGCGCGGGAACCATCAATTTTCCCTCCCCCC
The DNA here is from genome assembly GCA_026546445.1 of Cyclargus thomasi. NCBI lineage: Eukaryota > Metazoa > Arthropoda > Insecta > Lepidoptera > Lycaenidae > Cyclargus > Cyclargus thomasi. The sequence continues at coordinate 10,500 of JAOTAV010084251.1, read as the reverse complement.
TTCATACGCCTATGTTATCACTCAAGTCTTAACACTTGCACTTAACATACGGACTGAGCACTAATTAAAATGTAAACCAGGCTTTTAGTCGTGACGGTATGTGTACAAAATTAATAAAAAGTTCTTACGTGATACGTTATTCGAAATACCCTTACGAATTATTATTTATTATAATTCAACTATTTTAGTATTTTTTCGTACTATATTACAATATTACAGAATATTCTGTCGTCTTCTGACCATTTAAGATATTATACACGGTCACGTAGAGCAATGCTCTGTATTCTGTAACATAAAAATATATAGCTGAACGTAAAACCTGTCCGGTTTTGGAAGTCGCTTAAAAACTCGCTCTTTATCTTGAAATGTCACAGTAGATCTTTTCCAATATTCTCGCTATTGTGTCAGATGATATTTCACTCTTTCTGTACAAACATCAATTAAAATTGTGTTATTAAAAAAAATAGTCGATATCGTCAATTCAAATTTGAAAATGGAAAAACGAATAAATTTTTTCTTAAACCCTTAGTATATTAAAATATATTTTAGGTTTCAAATTTTTTAAGTACCTACTCTACCTACAATGACAGGCGAAGTTAAAAATTAAAGCATTTTATAATGTTAATAATAATTTAAGTAATTTATTATTATACTCATAGAACGTACCTTTTATTAGAATAAACGTCTAATAATGAAAAATATGTAATAATTTGAGATGGCACGGAATTTAACAAAAAAAAAAATGATCCATTGTTCAGCTAAAATAAAAAAAAACGATTACAATAGTTTTAATATGCATGTAATTAAGATTAGAATCAAGTAATTCTGTCTTTAGTTTTTCGATAGTTATATCTGAATCAAATTATATACTCAACATTCTCTCGTACTAGGTACATATGTACTATGTGCCTATGTACTTCAAAGTCAGATTAAAACCTCTTTGAAAAAGGTTTCAAAAATGAATTTTTGTAGAGCCGGTCGTAGAGAAATTAAAAATCCAAACAAAAATGGACCAAGACACAGTGTGAAGTTGTTAACAGTTAATATTATTATTGTTGATGTAATGCGCCTTGTTATTTCGTGTGCACGTTTGTAACGCATTTTATTTAAATAAATCGCTAGTTATGACATTTTGTAGTCAAGCAACTGTAGCAATTGCCATGTTTTGAGAATGATTACAGAAAGTACTGGCCGAAGACGAGCCCGTGTTGTTGTGTTTGAGTGCGCTCGTTTGGAAGAATACTAAAATACAATAATGAAATAAAGTTGTACTAGAATATTTTGTAGTTGTCACACTGTAAACGTAGTTTTTCGATTTAGACGGCATGCGACCGTTACCTATAAAAAAAATTCAACAATTTCCACCTTATGACCTAGAGTCCGTGACCGTGAGTTTCAGGGTATGGCGGCATTTTTTTCGGTCACGTGCCGCTAAAAATCGGACATCTACCTTAAGAGATTTGACGCCAATTCATCCGTTAAACGCTCAATCCACGCATTATTATCAAGTGTTCAAAACGTTCGATCTAAATAATGTAACGTTATTAATATTATTTATATCAAGTTCGGCGTTTTCGTTAAAAATTATGTTGTGAATATTTTTTACTTCGTGTACTATCTGTTGACGAGTGTTATTTTAATGTAACGGAGAACACAACTCCGACACTTAGTTACTCTACTCTATAATATATACCTAAGCACCGTTTTGTTCAAAATTATCGTTAAAATTTTAGTCGATCGATATATCTCTGTATCGACAAGGATAACGTAAGTTTGTATCGCGTGACAGGAACCAGTGTGATGTGGACGCGGGCGAAGCGTGTGACTTATATTTTAGCCTCGATTACACTCATCCGGTTTCCGAATGATTTTTTCAAATGTATCTATAGAAGAAGCGTCCATACGTTAGGTAACGTTTGTATTCGTTAACGCGTTCGAGTAGAATTTTCTTTCGATTATTCGTTGAAAGTCGCATGAGTGTGATGTAAACTGTAGCGTCGGATCTTGGAACCTTTAAAATATGTGCAACCCGTCGACGGCCGTTTGCGTCTCGTTCCGGCTTCGGTGTCGAAGTATGTTAGAAGTCGGGAGTCGACGGGTTATTGCGGGCGTGCGGAAGGGCGGACGCCGAGCGTGGAAAATGTGACCCGTACTTTTCTAGGGGATTCCCCGTTTTGTCTCTAGTGTTAGCGTAGATTATGTTAAGTATTGCAATGTTCTTACCTCATCCGAAATTAACATAACGAAGCGTATTTTGTGATAAAGTCACATGTTTGTTTGCATTTTTAATAATTAAGTATTAGAGGATCCTCGGGCTCGCAGGAGTATCGCATGGTTATTTGGACGATGGTGTAAATTAACCTAATCAGTGTTACGTCAGTGATCCGGATGTTCCATGTCCTGGTTTTTGATGAGGAGGGATTCTGCTGCGGGCCCGCGGTTAGTTCGCCTTTCGAATAATACGATGCTGCTTTTGAACTATACGTAACTCAAAGTATTAGCTGCCATATCGATATAACATTCGACTCGTCGATCGATTTCCAATTTCTTCCAAACCTACTTTAAGACGTGAACTCCAGCTGTGACCCCAAAGAGTGTGCCGTGTGCGGGCCGCGATAGCTATTTTGAATTTGAAGAGTTGATGTTAATGTATATTGTTTTATTTTAAGCGTATTTGTTTGCCGAGGGCCTTGGACTTCCGAGGGGATAGCGCGAGAGGGCGCGGGCGGCGGCGGGCGCGGGCATCGAGTCACAAGTCACAACTCTATTTTAACTGGAGCTAATCACCTTAACTCTCTAATCGAAATAGCAATGAGAATAATGATTTGACCTGTGAAAGATCCAGAGGTGCGGCATGAGTCATGATGCGACAGCCCCCCCCCCTCCGCATTCGCCCCCGCATCCGCCCCCGCCCCCGCCCCGACAAGCGCCGGAGCCGCAGCCGCGCCGTAGTTTAGACCTCAATTGATTTTTGTGAAGTAATTATTATTATAATAACATAGATATTTGTTTTCGCTTGTAAGTATATTATATGTACATTTTGAATGTATCGGTAGATCGTAAATCGTTCGGGGACGCTTTTTGTATTCGAATTGTTTTCGAACGACGTCGGAGGAGTCGTTCGAGCGATGACTTTGTTTGTATATAGTTTAGTTATTGAAGTAATTGTCGATGGTGAGTTTTCATCGCATGCTGTAGTTTTGTGACAGTTTCTGAACGAAACCCCGGGCGTCGCTCGCGGGACGCGCGAGGGGCTCGCCTGCCAAACGTTGCTGATACGTAATATTTATATGTATAGGGTTTTCGTTATTTTGAGAAGGCGTCGCCTAAAGTTCGTTCGGAAACTGATCGGAGAGTGTTATGATTTTGCTTAGGGGCTCCGGCGGCGTATCGGCAGCCGGTTACTATGCTCAATGATCGTGTCCCCGGCCAGCGCCTCCGCCCCCGCCCCTCACCCCCGCCCGCGCCCTCCCGGTACTCCTGTAGACAATTTTATTCTTAGCCCGAGAGTTGTGTTAGGCGGGGCGGCGGGGGCGGCGGTCGGAGCAGGGGCGGGGGCGGTGCGCAGCCAACGTGTTTCGGTGATAGTTCGGTATATATATACATTGGAGGGGTTAATTTATTATTCCATATATTTATTAAAATAAAAGAATATAAAGTTGAATTTTGAGTTCTTATTTCCATACCCAGTTTTTGAAGACTCCAGATAAGGACATTTTGATTTTCTATTGCGGCTCCAATTCTGGCAAATATGAAAAACGCAAACGAAGCCGTTTAAACGTGGACAGTGAGTGTACAATGTACATACATGTAAGAACCGTTGCCGACTCGTCGTCACACCAGTTATCACACCAGTGTGACAAACAAAAAAATAAACACTTGTTTGTCACACTACTGATTTTTCCACGCCATGTTTTTTGAATTGTTAGTGATGTACCTATGGTACACACTAGCATATTTTCCGCAGTAATTATGTAATTTATTGCCTTATTATTGTGGATGTCCAGTGATTGATATATTATATGCAACCTTATCTAGTACTGACCGGTAGGAAACGCAATGTCTGTAATAATAATAATACTAGTAATAATAATAATACTTTTATACATGGACGATATAAAAGTGTTCGCGTCTAACAGGCAACAATTCGAACATCTCTTAAGGTTTATCGAAATGTTTAGCAATGATATAAAAATGTCATTCGGAACTGAAAAACGTGACATTAACAGTGTAGTTAAAGGAAAACACCAGCAAACTAGCTCATTTAATGTCACAGAGTCACACGATAAAATAATAGATAGCGTGCAAGGACGTTTTCCTCGGAGCAAATAAATTGTAGCTATGAGGCCGATGTATACAACCTTCAGGCAGAAATTTCAATACTCCTTGACTCCTTAGACAATTTGAAATATGAGTTATCACAGCAAGAAATACAGGGACACATATCAACTATGAATGATTTGCTTGAAGTGACAAATTACAATGAGGAGCGGGTTTACTCTTTATTGAGAGTGAACATTTCCTCACATACAGCCCTGCAACATCCTGAAAATTAATTTCGCTAAACTTTACTAGGATCGAAATATAGTCACTGATTGCACCATAATGAGTAACAGTACTAAAGTGCTACGCCGCGCCGTAGAGGTGAAGTGAAACTTCCCGCGAGAGTTCAGTACAGTACCGACTTCACAGTGCATAAATAACAACAAATAATATAATAACATCTATGGACGCTTCACATCACGTCAATCTGGCTCCGTGCTAAGTACCTGAAGTACTTGTGTTACATGTACCAGACAACGGAAATATATATAATACTTTTATATTGTACACATATTTAATTTATATAATACACATCCATGACCCAGCAACTTTGAAAAACTTTTTGTTCCTCGGCGGGTTTTGAACCCGTGACACCCGGCGTGAGCTGCCAAAGCGCTCAACCATTGCGCCACAGAGGTCGTCATATCTATGGACGTTTTCCATCACGTCAATCTGGCCTCGTGCTATTATTTTCATTCAGATAACAATAGTCGATTTACTTATGATTGGCCATCTTTCCCAGAATAACCACTAGTAGATGCCATAAGTATCATGGCCATTAGGGCATAATGGCTTTGGATAACGGCTTGGCCAATATCTCACTTAGGTACTGAGGAAGTGGAAAGTGTTGTGTGACGAGCCGCCGCGAGACTTTCTACCGTCACGCCCTTCTGCTTCTATTAAACAAAAATCATACAAAACATCGCATTGTGTTTTTCATTTCTCGGATAAAAAATATCTTTAGATACTTATCTCAGATTATAACCTATACGGTAAGACTACTATAACTTTTCCCATAGAGGTTAACTGTTATTTTATTAAATCTTTATTTAAGAAGTTTTAGTTCTTACAAACTACGCCACTCCGTTCCTTTGTTAGAGCATCTAAATATACTAGAGGTCGCCCTCTGGTTGAAATCGATATATCGATAGTAAATATTTGAATATACATCGCTTTAAGAAGCTATAAAATATAATCTATTCTCAATTCAATCACAGACTTCAATTTGGCGTAAAGGTCTTGTTACCGGCCATTAAATTTTATGCAAAAATAACACAGACTTCAACCAATAATTATTATTTTTAACAAAAAAATTAAACCGACTTCAAAAAAAAAAAATAAACAAGAAACTGAAAAGTAGTAAATAATATTTATTCTTTAATAATGCCTGTTTCAGAATTCGGTGAGGCATCCATTTCCGTACATAATCTTGTACGGAATAATTATCTTGAATAATGGTGGGTATATGAATAAAGCCATAGTAGCCGTGACGATGATGATGATTGATATAATTTTCGTAGTAGCGTATGCTAAATGTCTTAAAACAACGCCGAAATATCCAAATGTGTATGTCTAATGAATAAGGAGTTCCATTAGCACCTTAAACCATGGTAGGTATACGTTGGTACAAAGTCTTATTTTTTAGTGCTAAACGACTTATCATGAAACCAATATCATATTTCCCTTTTAAATTTTGAGGTGTTCTAGGGTATAATATGGTCATAATGCGATAATTAATGGTGCCTGGTTCGATAGCAGTGATGATGATTATGAATATATTTTATATTCTAGTAGCATAGCCTTTCAGTTCTTAAAACAACGCCGAAAACCCCAAAGTCGTATCTGTAAGTAAATCTGTAAGTTGTAAGTACTTTTTGGTAACATATACCTTGGACACTTCTAAGGAAACCAAAATCACTATATGTTTACATACAAATTTCGAAGAGTCCCTTCAATTACTAATGAATTCCATCATCAGGTCACCATATTTCGGAAAATGGGACCAACAACAAAGAAAAAATTTTGAGAATCGGTTCACTAGCGGCGGAGTAATCGTTAAACATACAAAAATAAAATAAAATAAAAAAAATATCCACAGCCGAACATATAAGCTCCTCGTTTTTGGAAGTCGGCTAAAAGAGTGATATTTTTAATAAATAAAACGCTAATAACACGAATTATTAGCGTTTTATTTATTAAAAATATCAAAAGTTTCAACATATTTTAAAATAATATGGGTATAGCACGCTCCTCCTCTATATCAACTATAACTGGGAGAATTTACATATACCCGTCTTTCATTAAAAGGGGTACAAAGTTTTCCGCTCGCGTTTTAATATATAGAATATATAACATGACATGTAATACTAACAAAAAATTATTCATTTGAATGACGACGCATACCAGTTATAACAATTTTGTTTGGCGTTTAAGGCCCGGTTTACGTTTAATTAAGTACAGTAGCGAGTTCACAAAACGGTGAACTAAAAATTAAGTAGTAAGTATTAAGTGACGTTCAAACGTAGGCGAGTTAAGTAATCATAAGTTGCTGGTTCGATAACAAAATAAGTCTCCATAAATTGCTCAATTACTGCATAAAAACTATTTTCATTTAATATTAATAAACTAAATACCTACTGTATTAAAATTTTTGATAAATTAAATATTTTAATATAAACTGTACTAAACTCAATCGTAATGTAAACAGGGCCTTAGCTACAGTAGAAAGAGGAAAAGTCAGTATAACATCAGTGTAATATTTGTAGTTTATTTATCTCCAGTAATAGATGCGTGCAAAATAAAATTTATCGAATCCAAATTATTATGATAGTGGGCTAAAAGATACACAGAACGACAAAAAATCTCTGAATTCTGTTAAGAAATTTAGTTCGAAATTTAGGCGTTCTACTCATCTCTTTCTATCAAAACGTAATTTAGTATGAACTTTGTATGTAGCATATAGACTTTGACGTCATAATCTATATCGGATCTCTCTTTCTAAATGACTAATTTAAAGGCTTGTTACTTTGTTGTTTTCAATTTTATAAAGAAACTGATCGGACTACATCGTTTTTCAATAACGATATATTTATTTAAAGGAAGAAAAATAATCATGCATATTCCCAACATGTATATTTTTTTTACATTCCGTTTCGAACATCTTCGTATCGAACACACTCCGTCACGATATGTAACACGTCCTCTATGACGTCACATTCGGAACAAAACGGCGATACAACTTTGCTCGTCATAATTAAGCGGAATGCGTTTGGAACGCATTCTTATAGCTGTACATAATATTTGTAATAATGTTGTACTTATGAAATCGATATTAGCGGTAAAACTACCTTTTAATACGGATCTTTTTACATTTTTATCTTTTATTCACTTACAACAGCCTTTCAATTGATTTTAAACTAATTATACTAGACGTATCAGGTATGTACGTATGTATTAGGCATTATACTACTTATTAAAACATTCGCAAGTCAATTAACATAAAAATATAAGGTCATTCGGATAAGCAAAATTATGTGATAACAATAAAAAGTAGGTGTTCATTATATATTTGGACTGACCTCTGATCATAATATTATGGAAATTGGCCCCATTAAATGCTAAGCAAAATGCCCAAAATTTATTGATTCCTAAAAAACCCAAGTATACTGACGAATATAGCCGTTACCAAACCGCAATCAATTCACCGCGCAGCCTTCGACCAATACAAACAATAACAGAAAAAGATACGTTCAAGTTCACCGTAGAAGGTTAAGAATTGTATTTATTATATTTTGTAGACAGCTACTATATACTATAACGACTGTATTAATTACCAGCTTTTATCGCTGAGATTATACTCAATGTCATTATCGGGATGATGTTTTAATAATTATAAGGTCATACTTGGGTGAAAAAGGGTTTTTCACTCTATGGTAGCGTAAAAACAGCTCATAATGTTTTTACGGGTGATTTCATATCGCGCTCTTTGGAGTGATATTGTGTTGAACAACCTACTGGGTTAAAAAGTGGCAAGGTCGAATTGCGAAATAAAACCACTTTTGCATTTAGAGTAAACAGCAAAACGGATAAAAGCAAAAAAGTTATACAAATCACGACAAAAGTAATAAAGGGATAGTGAAATTACAAATTTTCCTCTTAGCGCAATAATTCATATCCATATTTACTAATATTATAAATGCGAAAGTGTGTCTGTCTGTCTGTTACCTCTTCACGCCCAAACCGCTCAACCGATTTTGCGGCAGTTTGGTACGGAAATCTAGTTAAAGTATAATTAAGTAAAATTACTGAAAAATCAATATTATTCATTGAATATTTTATCACACAAAAGTATACTTAAGAATGAAATTAAATGAAGTTGAAGAAGAACCACTATACTGATCGTGAGTATTTGTGGTACCACAGTCTGTCAAGCAATTAAACATCAGCAATGCGTGTTTGATGTAGGAGATAACTTATTCAATCACGAGTTCTGGGAATTATTAAATTTTGTAAATTGTTCTTAATTCCGTTTTTTCCCTTACGTAATATTAAAATATTTACATCGAATCCATTCTATAAATAATTTAATACATTAAAAAAACTTGATTTATAGCGTTATTAAATTCTAATCTAGTATTATTCGATAACACGTTTTGATTACATTAAAATTTAAATTAAAATACTTAGTAACGCAGTATTTCAATAGTCAAGAATATAAAGTAATTTTTTATGAATGAACGAATGAAATATACTTTATTGTGCACAGTCATAGTTTTGACACATAAAAATTTAAAAGCATAATATATAATAATGATAGTACACAAAGCCACCTACTTATTATTACTATCACCTAGCTTTATGTACAAATATAAGTATATAAAACTATTATTAACATATAAATATATATTTTATCTAAGATCCTATTTTAAATGAAAATTTTAAGTAAGACTGTAAGAATCTTCTCATTAGGCCCTAATTCACATTCCTAGCACATTTCGCGTGGACGATAAATCTTATATAATCTGTAATGAAAGTTATGCAATGTCTCCGGTTCGCGAGGCTGTATGCTGCAGAGCTGTTACGGCTACGGGCCGGAGGCTACCGTTCGATTTTGACAGTTAGAAGATTTCGCGCCATTGCGTGACACACTGACACCGATGCACGGTGCACTTGCAGTGTTCGATTTTTTAAATATCGGATTTTTCGGTGGTCTCTCCTCCGTTACAAGGTATGTTAGAATTTAGTATAATTATTACGCTCACAAATCTTATCGCTAATGAAATTTGCGGTTGTGAAAATCACGATTTTAGTGATAGGTTTTGAAACGTTTTAGAATTCGTTTATTTAAAATATTAAAGAGATAGCTCTTTCTATCCCAATACCTAAATGAACGAGCTACGAATGCAATACGACAGCGTCTTCACTAAAAGAATAAGCCCAAATTTTTGTGTTTAACATCTAACTGTAATAAAATTTACTGACGTGTAAATTTGATCTAAATAGTTTAATAAATATAAATTAGCTGACTAACGATAAATTAGTAAACAATCGCAGAGTGTAAACATTTGAAGAATTTAGTTTGCGAAACTAAACATTATAACACCTTTACCTACTACTAATACCAAGAACGCGATAAAAAAAAATGAGATGATGTTTTCATTCATAAAAGTCTCTTTAAGATAGTAAGTTAAGTACTAAGCATTGAATATATTAATGGGTAGTTCTCTCGAAATTCCGAAATGTGCTTATCCTTAAATGATAAATAATGTTGAAATTATTTGATCATTATTATATATGATTTTTATTATATTAATATTCCTTGAATTTAATTATGTGGTGGTCTCCCATTATTGTTCCATCAATAAAATTACCATATAATTTCGTCAAACATTTTTATGAGGGAATGATGGTGAGGGAATGAGGAACTAAAGAATAACCGTCTAGTACTCGTGACATAGTCTTATATTGAAAACAATATTCCTGTTAAGGAGATTACTCCCAAATGCCATCTTAGCTAAGAAATTAATAATCAGCTCAGGAACTTGCCGTTTGATTTTTAGAATGTGGGGGAATGACGGCCAAAAATGTAGTTTAACCATAAAACTAAAAGAATTTCCTTTTTAGCTGGCACACAAGCACCATTACTGAAAATTCGCCGATTTGATAAATTGATATTGG